>CAWUFW010008423.1:600000-889967 GCA_963921515.1 Calotriton arnoldi | reverse complement strand
GGCTATCTCGAATCTTGTGCGTACGAGTCTATCGCGTCAGGCTCCTTTCCTGCTGACTCGGACGTATAATATATTTTCCGGCCAAGTCGGTCGTAAATTTCAAGCTTCGCATCGTACTCAGCTATTTGTAAGGCGTGTGTACGGTTCGGTCCGAAAAAATGACGGGTCCGTGTCGGGTAGTATGTTTTCCGGCCGAAATCGGAATCGACACCTTAAAGTGGTGTTTATAGTTGCGATCACAGCAACTCTATGAATTGAGAAACTACGAGCGCTTTTGTACAAGCTTCCATATCTATGAATCTTGGGTTGAAGAGACAGAAGAGCGATGGAGAAATATCGAATTGCATGAATATCGAGCCAAGAATGTCGATTTCGATTTTTTCGTTGTTAAAATTATTGATTTTTATGTATTTTAGAAATATTGATTTTGAAAATATCAATGTAAAAAATATTGTTGTAAATAATATCGACAATTTGTATTTTTTTGTTTTTGTTTAATGTTTAAATTCTGTTTTTAATATTTTACTAGTACTTGTTTTATAAGTATAAATTTATTTTTGAATGTTAAAATGTATGTTTTTTTGTATTTTCACTTATTTTTAGGAGCGGGATGTTGGGTTTATAGGGGATAAGGGTGGGGAGTAATTTAAAAATATTTCTTTAAAATATTAATTATTTTTTTAATTGTATGTAGAATTTTAGGAGTGGGATGTTGGGTGTACAGGGGATAAGGGTGGGGAGTAATTTAAAAGTGTTTGTTTAAATTAATTTTTCAATTTAAAAAAATATATATTATTGAAAATTAATAAAATGTCTTAAATTAAAAATGTTAAATTGTAGATGTAAAAAAAAATGTAAGGTTTATTTTGAGGTGTAAAAATGTTCATGCATATAATAAAATTATTAAAAATATATTTTAAATTAAAAAATTATTTAATTAAAATCTGTCAGTAAACTTATATGTTTATTTTATTGTATTTGTTTTACAAATGTTCAAAATATTAATATTTGTATTTTTTAATTTTGGAAAAATTTGGAAATGTAAATTTTTATAAAAAATCAAGGGGAATTTAGAACTAAAAATTTAAATGTTTTTAATTTTTGTAAAAATAGAAAAACTCAAATTTTATTTTCAATTTTTAACATTTTTGAAATATTGTAATTTATAATATGTAGTTCTTTTACATTTTTTGTTTTTTTAAATTTTTTAAAGATTTTTTTGGAAATGTTTGTGTTAAATTTTTAAATTTAAAAACAATTTGTATATTTTTATAAATTTATGATTTTTTCATAGTTTTGGAATTTGTTAATTTTTATATGTTTAAATTTTTTACATTATTTAGCACTTTCCCTTAATTTATTTGTTTTGGAGTTTGAATAGTAATTTCTTTAAGATAATTATCCCGCACTTTCTCTGAGTTTACTTGGTTTGGAGTTGGAATAGTAATTTTTTATGGTTTAATATCCAGCACTTTCCCTGAGTTTAGTTGGTTTGGAGTTAGAATAGTAATTTTCCATGGATTATTATCCAGCACTTTCCCTGCCTTTAGTTGGTTTGGAGTTGGAATAGTAATTTGTTATGGTTTATTAGCCAGCACTTTCCCTGAGTTTATTTGGATTGGAGTTGTAATAGTAATTTTTCATGGTTTATTATCCAGCATTTTCTTGTTTCTTTGTTTTTTAAAATGTTTTTAAGAATTTGTGGGAAATGTTTGTGTTAAAGTTTTAAATTTAAAAAGAATTTGTATATTTTTATAAATTTATGTTTTTTCATAATTTTAGAATTTGTACATTATTTTATAGCATTTTTTAGAATTTATATGTAAATAAAAAATAAAAAAGGAGACCTATGTCAGGTTTTATTGTTAACATTTTTATTCACAAAAAATTTATTTTATTTTAGTTGTTCACAATTAAATTGTTTTTATTCGGTTTTATTATGACATTTTTGAAAATATTGAAAAAGATTAACAAATTTTGATGTTATTCAGAATACATTATAAAGCATAAAATATTTTAACATATATTTTTAATGTACATTTACAACATTACAAATATATTTTAAAATACATATATTTTCTTAAACAGTTTTGAAAAATGGTAAATTTTTATGTAAGCATAGTTATGTAGTAGTAAAATAACTATATTTTCAGTACTTTTAATTTAGACTTTTTGATATTGGTTATTTTTCACTTATTTTAAAGAAAAGTTAACATTTTAGTACATTTGTTTTTACATTTTTTTTATAAATTTAAGATAACTTTATTTTTGTAATAAAATTATATAATATGTATTTTACACTGTTATAGTTTGTACATTTTGGGGCCGATTCCGATCTGGGTCGGAAAGCTCTCCGACAGATCTGGATCCGGATTGTTTTCCGACCGAGCCGGACCCCTGCAGTCCGACCGAACGAGTACGATGCGGCCGTATGCTGCCGGACTAGGTTTGGTCGGACTCCCATTGAAGTCAATGGGAGCCGGTCGTACGACGTGTACATGGGCTCCCATTGACTCAATGGGTACATTGCGCACAAGGGGGCCCCCTGTAGTGGGTACGCATTGGTGCCATCCGCACCGTACACGCATGTATATGGGGGACCCATGGGTTCCCCCTGTGTCCGACTCGTACGACTACGGGTGAAGGGGGGTCCGGCACGGACCCCCGAAGTCCACGTCTGGGAGCTTTTTCGTGTCGGGGGCTCCGACTCGATCTGGCTGTCCGGATCGTGCATCGTACTGGCTCGGTCATAAAACGTCTCCATTGCGCGCCACGAATCAAGTGCGAACGAATCGGACGGAGTGGTTCGGACCCGGAAACGAGTCGGTCGGCAATTTCGCGTTCACTCGCATCGTACTTGCTCGCTCGGACGACTGTACGAATCGGTCGGAAACAAAGCCTCCGACTCGGATCCGGTAAAGCCGAATCTGATTCGGAGCCCTACCGACCGAGATCGGAATCGACCCCTTTGTTTTTATTATTTGGTATATTAAATATTATTATTTAAAAAAAATATTTAGGGGCCTATTAGGATGGCGGGCGGACTTTCGTCCGCCCGCCACCCTAGCAGTGCTGGGACCGGCCGCCAGTGGTGCGGCGGTCCTGCACCAGCGATTAGGATGCCACCGCCACCGTGGCGGTGGCATCCTCCATTCCCAGCATTGTGGCAGGCGGTGCACACAGCACCGCCCGCCACAATGCTGGGAATGCACTGTGTGCATTGTCATGCACAAGGTGACAGGCACCGCGCGGTGCCTGCCACCTTGTCCATGACAATGTAGGGGGGTACCATAGGTACCCCCCATGTGCACCCCCCACCCCCCAATACCCTGGGGGCCCGCAACGGGCCCCCAACAGCAAACTCCGCATGCTTTTCCGCACCCATGCTAATATGGATGGCGGTGTCTAGCAGACACCGCCACCATATGTAGCCCCTTTTCCGCCCGGTCGACTGGTCGACCGGCGGAAAACCGGCAGACGGTCTCTCCGTCCGCCGGGGTCCCCCCGCCATACTAATATGGCGGGGGGAAAATGGGTGGCGGGCGGAGGGAAATGTAGGGCGGATCGCCCTACATCGTAATGACCCCCTTAGTGTGTTAAATAATATACAAATTTTGTAAAGAATAATGAGTTTTGTGCTGTTGTCACGTATCGAGTCGACCTACCCACATCTACCGGGTCCGGACAACAGCACAAAACTCGTGAGGAACTCCTCTAGTTTGACCTACCGGGTACTGATGCCGCCTGGTTAGCTTACAACAATGGGTAGGACCAGGTCTGACAGGTACACGATTTAGGTAGTTACCTGGTTGATGTGAGTATGTTGCCACGTCGCCAATTTTAAGTGTAGATAGTTTCCACAATATAGGTCCTGATGAATCGCATGTAGACTATTACAGTGAGCAAGAAACATGTTGACCTCATTTGCACCAATAGCGACGCTTAGACCTAAGACATAATACTTAGCCAAGCACCGCATTGTTTATATTTTTAACTAGGGTAGGAGACCCACTGATTAAAAATTGTCTTCACGGATACTCCGAACCTTATTTTAAATCACACACATACATATACACAGTTCTGGCCCCTCACCCCCACTTCACCATACGGCTATTGGAAAAGATCTCCGCCAAAGTGCCCCTACTACAGGGAGCCCGTTGGGTATTGCATCGCCGACCCGACGAGGAGCAGCCCAGATGATGAAGCATGACACCCGATTGGGTGTGTGAGGGCATTACAATCCAATAAATGGACTCACAACTCTGAACCCAAACGTTCAGGTTGGTGTCAATTTCCCTTGCCCGTACACTCTTGAGGAACAGCATAACCTTCTTCTTCTAATACTTCAATTAGGGCACCTATGCTGGACCTCCCTCGACACTGAAAGAGGAAAAAGCCCTGTAGTCCCTCCTTAGTATACAAATGTTTTTTGTTAACATTTGGTTTGCTTGTTTCTTTTTTATTTTAATAATCATATTATGTTATGTATCATTATGTAAGTTTTTAATTTTAAATGACAATTATAATTATTAATTTAAAAAAGAGTAGAAATATGTTGTTTATTTGTTTTGTAATTTTTAAATGCAGCATGGTGTTTGCTATTGTCTTATGTTTAAAGTAAAGATTTTGCTATTGTGTCTAGGTATTCTGGTCCTTTGGTGTTTGGGTAGAGTCTAGTTTTGTGTTGTAGGTATTTGTACATTGTTTTTGTTTGTTTACTAAGTTTAGGACGTATTCTAGTGAGGGATTGTTCTAGCCTTAGTTCTTGATAACTTTGGGCCTGATTACGATGGCAGACGGACTTCTGTCCATCCGCCATCGTCCCGGGGATGGGGACCTCCCGCCGATAAGGCGGCGGTCCCGCATATGTTATTACAAAGCGGCTGCCAACACGGCAGCCGCAAAAGGCATTTTTTCCATTGCGGTGGGTGCTGCTGGCTGCAGCACCCGCCGTAATGGAAAAAAGGCAGGTTTTGCTTTTCCCTGCACAACGTGGCAGGCACCACGCAGTGCCTGCAACATGGTGCAGGGAAATGTAGGGGGGCACCATAGGTGCCCCCTAAGTGCAAAAACCAACTGCCCCCGCACAAGTGGGGCCCGCAACGGGCCCCCAAAGGCCATCCCCACCAGCCTTTCCTTGGCGGGTGAACCACCATGTGAAGGCTGGTGGGGAGCCAGCATCGTAATCTGACTGCGCTGAGGACCTCCCCAGCACCAGCGGGCTCAAGGAGCCCATCGGATACGTGGTGGGCGTTGTTTCCAACCACCATGGTACCGCCCGCCTTCATAAAATGGCGGGTGGAAAATGACCTCATTATGACGGTGGACCCGCCACCGACAGCCTGTCGGTGGTGGGTTCACTGCCATCATAATGACCCCCTTTCTTCTTTTTTGATGGCTTCTATTAGTTTGTGTAAAGTTAGTTGTCCTCTTCCTATTGTGGCTTGGAAGGCATTATGCCATCCTACCACTGCGTTATTTGTTTTAGCTTTTTGTGCTAGGGTGCTTTGATAGATGTTCCACCAGGGGATTTGGAACTTGGGTTGTCGTCGGTGCCCTGACCAATGTAGTCTTCCTACCCAGGTGTCTTCAAAGTAGTCAAGGAAGGGTGTTAGTTTTGCTTTGTTGGCTTGGTAGAAAGGACTTTCAATAAGTATATTATAGTGGTTGGCTACTTCTGTTGTTGGTATATAGGCCAGGGCTATTAGTTTTTTTGATTTGATAAGCAAAGTTGCTGTTTGTGGCATAATCTACTCTTAGGGTAGAATTTTGGAGATGTCTCCAGATACTTTGGTTGAAATGATAATAGCAACCTTGTATTGCAGTGTGTGGATATATCTATAAAATTGGCTGAATCATTGCTTGTTCGAAATCTATTATTATTTTTTGTGGGAAGTAGTTTTCTTTTTGTTGGTTTATTATTGTAAGGAGTTCTATGTAGGTAGTATTTTGTTTGTTGGGGAGTAGTGCGTATATGAAGGGGATGTTAGTTTCTTCATATTCGCCATGGATGGTATAGAATTGATAAAAGGGCTTAGGGCAAAATTTAAATGTACCATCCATCATCCATGTTTCACATCGCTTTAACTTATGAATGTTGGTGGCAAAGATAATAATTCTTTTTTCATGACTGTTATTGTCATAAAGAATGAATATTTCATCTTTGTGTGTGACTGTGTATTCTTGTAAAATTTCAATTTCTGCAAAAGTTTGGGGGTAGGTGGTGTTTGAGCAGTAGATCTTTTAGCTCTGGCTATTAGGCGTTTTAGAGTTGGTATGGAAGGTAATTGTCCTGTTACATGTTCAGGAACCCTAGTTAGTACGTTTTTAAATATTTGGGTACAGGTTTGTTGGGAGCTGGTGCTTGCTTCTTTGATGGTTTCTAAAGCATCTCTCACCTCAATTTCTGTGACATTGGGGGGATGGTTGTGTTCCCTAATATTAATAACATTTGTTTCTATTGTGGTTGCTGTCCCATATCAAGAATTGGAGTAGTATGTACTACATTTCCAATGGGTTTTATTTTCTGTTATTTTCTCTTGCGTATAAGTATAGACCAGAAGTAGTTTTCCTTTTTGTGAGGAGATGAACTTTGCCCCTTCTGTCATTTTCTTTGTATATCTGTGAATGTATTTATATATATGTACTTATTAATTATAAATTATTTAGGAGTAAACAGTTCATATAGTTATTACATTTCAAAATATACTTACATATATCTTGTTTTGCTTTTCTTGTTGGAGACTTTTTTGATGTTTGTAGTTTATTCACTGGTTTCTTTTTTTTCTGTTGGTTAAAAAGGAAAATGTTATTTTTATTGAAGTGTTATATTTAGTTTGTTAGTTTCATTTATTTAGGGGGTGATTATGATGTCGGGCGGATCGCCATCGCCAGCCAGGCAGTGGCGATCCGCCCGCCATCTCTACCCGATTTACCCCCCGCCATATTACAATGGCGGGGGTACCGCGGCGGACGCAAAGTGCAATCCCCGCTTTTCCGCCGGTCGGCAATCGTTCCAATTGCCGGCCGGGCGGAATTGGGGCCTGATATGGTGCCGGTGCCTAGCAGGCACCGCCATCCATATTAGGATGTGTGTCTCAAAAGGCCTTTCCATGGCGGCAATGCCGCCATGGAAAGGCTGCCAGAGATGTGCTTTGGGGGCCCGTTGTGGGCCCCCAGGGGGTTGGGGGATGGGGGGTGCACTTGGAGGGTACCCATGGTACCCCCCTGCAGTTCCATGTACAAGGTGGCAGGCACCGCGCGGTGCCTGCCACGTTGTGCATGGGAATGCACAACATGCTCATTTGGCATTGCGGCGGGTGCTGCTGTAAGCAGCACCCGCCGCAATGTCAAATATGCAGAATGCGACCGCCAGGGTGGCGGTCGCATCCTAATAAGGGGTGCGGGACCGCCGCATGTCTGGCAGCCGGTCCCATTTCCACTGGGATGGCCTAATCAGCCCCATAGTCTCTATTTTTATTTAGTTGTTTTAAAAAAGAAATACTTACTATTTTTAGTTGATCTAGTTTATTTCGTTGATGTTGTTTTGTTGAAGTCTGTAGAAGCAATTAAAATAAAATGATTTGTTAGTTATGTTTTGCTTTTTTAATAAATTGTTTAGTTTTAATCAGTTAACTCTATTAGTTTGTTGAGATATACTTACTTTGTTTTATATTTTTTGTTAATGTTAATTTTGTAGTTGTTTTGGAAGTAAATCGTTGTTTTGAATTTTCTAGGTGGAGTTTTAGTTAAGTTTAGTCTGTGAAATAAAAAGGAAAATATATTATATTTTTAGTTAATTTTGTTTATATTTTATTTTAAGTGAATTTTATTTATTTATTTAAAAAGTTTTGTTTTTACCTTTAATGAGAGTTTTTCTGTTTAGTTGTTTGTGTAGATATTTTTTGTTCTGTTTTCTGTTTTGCAAAGTTTCGTCCTTCTGCAGTGTTTGTCCGTTTCATGGTAAATTTTGTGTTAATTATTTGATTGCTTTTATAGTGTTTATTTAATTAGTTGGAGTTTTCTATTGGTATGTGTAGTTTTAATTCATCAGTTGAGATAGCATTTTTTGAATTTTGTGGCAGTTATAATTTAATTTGTTTAATGTTAATTATATTTATTTAATGTTTGTTTTTATTTTGTTTAGTAATATAGTTAAAAGGTATACGTTAATAAATGTTATATATTTTTTATATATGTAATATATATATGTCTGTTTATTTTTGATAGCTGTGATATATTTTATGTTGTAGTCTTTGTTTATTTATTTGTTTTTTATTTTTAAGTGTATTTGTTTGTGTTTTAGTTTTATTAATTTTGTAATTTTTTTAGTGTTTGTTTTTAATGTTTGATATATGTTATTTGTTTATATTATTGAAAATAGCTTATTTTTCTGTTTAAATGTTATTTTTTGGTATACTTTATATTTATTTTATCGATGATAGTGTTGTCGATATTATGCATATCAATGTTTTTGTTGTAATATATGTTATTTTAATTTTATCGATATTTTTGTGTGCTTTTTTTTGTTGATATTTTAGTCACTGAAATATTTTTTTACTATTTTTTATCGGTGTTTGTGTTATTTTAGTTTTGTGTATTGGGTGTCGATATTTTTGTATACGATATTAGTGACTCGATAATTTTGTAGGTCGATATTATAGGAGTCGATGTTGTGTCAGTGATCCGAATCTTAGAAGATGGAATTCTAGGATTGTACTTAAACCTGATTCCCTCTTTCTTCCAAAAGTGGCTTCCCTGCATCATTGAAACCAAGACATTTTCCTTCTCTCCCTTTTTCACCAACCCAAAATCCTCTGAAAAAATATCTCTGCTCTCACTAGATAATAAAAGAGCTCTCAATCGCTATAATAAGCAATTGCATTTAAAAAATCTGATAATTTGTTTGTTACATTTGTGAATTCCAATCAAGGGAACATAGCTTCCAATATTACTATCAGTAGAGGGAGAAGGGAGGTTATTTCTTCTGGCTATCTTTCGGCTATTGCCTCTCCTCCAGAAAAAATGATTGGAAGATTAACCAGCGGTGTAGTAGCCTCTTGAGTTGAACTTAAATGTGTATCCTTAACCAAGATCTGCAGAACTGGTACTTGGGCATCCCCTCCTACTTTACTCAATCACTACAAAATTAAAGGGTTGTGCCTCGATAACTATGACTTTTTCGAATTTGTTGATTTCTGTTTCTTGAAGAACTGAATAATGTCAATTTAGTCACGTCTCTAAAATCTTTTGTTCACGATTACATTTTAATTGCATTTCGTAGTGAAGTTGTATTTCTTTATGTAATACATAATAACTGGGATGAGGCTGTAAGAATATAGGGAAAATTCCTTAATTACTTATCGGTAATCTTCATTATCTTTAGCGTCTGTATCACAGTCCTTGGAACCCACCCACCCTCCCTGAACTGCTGGCATTTGGTGGGTTTGGTAAGATCAGGATGAAATGTGGGAAGTTGTCCTTCTTATTAACACCCACAAGGGTAGGCGGGTTACTAAGATGACCACTCTTTCCTGATTTCTTGTTCCCCTGTCATAAGGTGGAAAACACCTCAAAACATAATGACTGTGAATAGGACCTTACAGACTAAGGATAATGTATATTACCAGTAAGTAATTATGGCATGAACTAGTGCTCAGTTTGTAACAGAAATAGTAGGTGGGGTTCTTGGCCCGATAAACAATAGCTGGATCTTTATAGTTTTTACTAAGGATAGTTACGTGACATAAATAAGCACAGTATCCATTGTTGGAAAGCCTGCTGGGCCTGCTGTTCTGGTTTTCTAATAACCCTGTGAACCCCCAAAGAGGGGCATCACTTTCCGATCTTTTATCAAGGCTGTCAAAATCCTGCATTCTACCATGTCTGTGTTGACACGTGTGGCATAGAGGAGCAGCCTGGTAGCAAATGCCACGAGCCAGGCCCTCAAAAAAAAAGAAAATTAAATAAATAAATCAAGCATTGAGCCGAAGCAACAAGGGGGATGGCAGAGGTATGCCGAAGCAACAAGGGGTAGGGTTTGGGTGAAAGCAACAAGGAGGGAGGTGGTGAAGAAACAACTCAGGCAAGCAATGAGGAGCAGCACATGGGGAACGCAAGAGGGAGGTGGGGTGTAAGCATTGGGTAGGCTCCAACCCCTCTATGTTCTTGGTAAAATGCAATGTGCCCAGCAACAGACAGCACATGCACTGTGCTCGCTTACCATTGGTTATCTTTCCTGTCACTCTCATTTGCTGGTTTCTTTTCAAATGGCTTGCCTTATCCACCTTCTGTCTGTCCCTCCTCTGGAGCCTTGCCAGTTTACTTGTTCGTTCACTGCTCACTTTTAGAGACCTATTTGTTTGTGTTTGTCTTAAGGACTCCACACGACTGCGTGTGTTTTCCTGCTTTCTCCTTAGAGTGCTTCTCTATGCCACTCTCTGCTCCATGTTGCTCTCTCTCAACTGTTGATTTCTCCCTCACCCACTCTAGGTTGCTCTCTCTCCTGTTGCTTCACCACTCCACCCACACTATCAGTAGGGTTAATTCCTACCACCCGTACCCTCATTCCCTCTTTCCCATTGCTTTTCCTCCCCAACCCCACACTCTGTATTATTTCTATTCCCCCCCAAGCGCTTCAATTAAAAACAAATTCTTGTTTCGTTTTGAAGGCATGAGCATGCAATTCCTATTTGCTTTGTCAGTGCTTGTTAGGTCTAGCTTACTATGGATTCAGCACTCAGGAAGGTTGGAGCTGCAGGTGCAGATTATAAGACATGAATAATACAGTAAGTAGATAGCTGGTGACACCTTTGCGAAGTTGAAACACAACACAAGTTTAAACACAATATCAGTCATGAACCTAACACACTATCGCCACATTGTAGCGGGGTGTCAGAAAGGGGTCGGAGACTGGGTTTGGGTAAGAAGGATTTTATTGGGTGTAACACGCGTCTCTTTGTGGTCTGTCTGTAGTACGGGAGCGGGGGCTGGTCCTTCGCTTCCTGCTCCCTCGTGGAGGTCCTCCCTCTTCTTACACGCTCCAGCGCGGTCCCGTCCTCCAAGGTGGTGGGGGTGAAAAACAAACAGGATACCAAGTGTAAGTGAGGTGTACAGGTGCACTAGACTTAAACCAGGGAAGGGTGGTGATGGGATCACTCGGTGCACGATACGTCTAGCGGCGTGAGGGAAGTGCTCAGGGTGGGTATACCAGGGAACAGGGATCCCACAGGTCAGGTATCCGGTCTCTCCCTCTTTCCTACCCAGCCCGCCAAACGGTCGCGTACCTGTGTGAGCCACGCTCCTCCAGGAGCATGGCTGGGCGAGTCACGGGGTCGTTGGCCTCCTGGCTCTCCGTCTTCACTCGTCCTCGCTGCCTCCTTCCCGGTGTTCTCTTCGGTTGCTCGCTCTCTCCTCCCGTCCACGACTTCCTCCTTGACTCCTCCGGTGATGTCACACACCGGCCTCCGTTCTCCACCCGATCTTATTGGCCAGGGTTCCTCTTCGTCATCGTAGGGGCGTGTCCCGCCGACCAGCCTTCCCAGTTAAAGGGACGGTGTTCGTATTCTTCCTCGTCCCCTGTCCTTCGTGGAACTGCGTAACCCCACTCGTCCTGCTCCTGGTAAGGAAGAGGGGAAAGGGTGGTTTCCTCATTTCCCAGGCTCTTTGCTCGTCTAGTCCCCTTCAGATCCGAGCCCGCCCGGTCACATACCACCCCCCTTGGATTCTCCCGATCGGGGAGAGGATAACGGGACAAATAGTCGGCACTGCCATTGTCCTTGCCCTTACGGTGCCTCACAGTGAAGGAAAAAGGCTGGAGGGACAGGAACCAGCGCAGAACCCTGGGGTTAAGAGCGATGTTCCTGCTCATCCACTGGAGGGGGGCGTGGTCCGTGTACAGGGTGAAGTGGTGACCCTCAAGATAGTACCTCAGCTTGTCGACAGCCCATTTTACAGCCAGACATTCTTTCTCAACGGTGGGGTATTTAAGTTCCCGTGGGAATAGCTTGCGGCTGATATACAATATGGGATGGTCGACACCCTCCGCTGACGTTTGTGAGAGGACAGCCCCTATGCCATAGTCTGATGCGTCTGTGTGGAGGATAAATGGCCGGGAAAAGTCGGGGAGGATAACACTGGGTTGGTGGTGATGGTTCGCTTTAGTGTATTGAAGGCTTTCTGCATCTGTGGTGTGGGTTGCAAAAGACTTTGTGTTTTCACCTCTTGTCTAAGGGTGTCGGTGAGGGGGGCGGCTACGTCGGAGAACTGGGGGATGAAGCGGCGATAATAGCCTATCAACCCTAGGAACGCTCTCATTTCTCTCTTTGTGCTGGGAACGGGGTCTCTGCAATTGCCCTAACCTTTTCTATTTGAGGTTCTATCATTCCGTGACCAAGTACGTAACCCAGATATTTGACCTTTTGGAAAGCAACCCGGGACTTCCTTGAGTTGATATGTAGCCCGGCTTGTTCTAAGGCATACAGTACGGTCTGTAGATGTTCTAGATGTGATTCCCATGAGGGGCTGAAGATCACGATGTCGTCTAGGTAGGCAGACGTAAAGGATTGGTATTCCCGGAGCACCGTATTCATGAGACGCTGAAAAGTCGCCGGGGCCCCATGTAAACCGAAGGGGAGCACCGTGAACTCGAACAGCCCATCCTGGGTGGAAAAAGCGGTCTTCTTCCGGTCCTCTTCCCTCAGAGGCACCTGCCAGTATCCTTTGGTGAGGTCCAACGTGGTGATATACCGGGCCTCCCCAATTTTTCGATTAATTCATCAATACGAGGGATAGGGTAGGCATCAAAGGAGGAGATGTCGTTGAGTGCTCTGAAGTCCATACAGAACCTGGTGCTCCCATCCGGTTTGGGCACCATCACTATGGGTGACGACCACTCGCTCTTGGACGGCCTTATGACCCCGAGTTGTAACATCTCATGTACCTCTCTTTGTACCGCTGCTCTTTTGGCTGCGGGTATCCTATATGGACGCTGTTTGATGATCTTCCCGGGAGGGTCACGATGCAGTGTTCTGCCATTGTGGTCTTTCCAGGTTTGTCTGAGAACAGGGAGGAAAACGGGGATAGGGTTTTGCGGAGTTCATCTTTCTCTTGGTCTCGCAAGTCCTCATTGACCACCAACTGTTCCATGGTGGTAGAGATAGAGGCGTGTGTTGGTAACGTGAGATGTGCCGTCTTCGGGGGGGGCCCTAACCACTTTTTCAGCAGATTCACGTGATAGATCTGGCTCCTCCGGTCCGTTATTCGCACCCGATAGCTGGTTTTTCCGATAGTTCCGATGATCTTGTAGGGTCCCAACCATTTGGCCTGGAATTTTTTTTGTAGATGAGGGTAACAGCACTAAAACCCAGTCGTCTACCTTCATCCTCCTCCATCGCTTCCCCTTGTCATAGACTGCTTTCTGTTTTTCCTGTTTCTTCTCGAGCTGTGAATACGCCAAGTCCCTTAGTTTGCCTATCCTGGCTTTCAGAGCCTGGGTATATTCTAACATCCCTCGGGTTTCGTTGACTTCCTCCTTCTCCCACGCCTCTTTTGTCATCTCCATCAGCGTTCTGGGTTGGCGCCCGTACAGCATCTCAAACGATGAGCAACCTAGGCTGCTCTGTCTTTGCCCACGTATGACATACAAGGCCAGCGGTAGTAACTGGTCCCATTCCCTTCCGTTTACTGTGAGCATTTTCCTTAACGTGGCCTTGAGCGTTCCATTATACCTCTCCACGAGGCCGTCTGTCTGGGGGTGATAGACAGAGGTTTTGATCTGTCGCAAGTCGAGCATCCCACAGACCTCCCTCATTAACCTGGAGACGAAAGGGGTCCCCTGATCGGTTAGGATCTCCTTAGGGAATCCTACCCGTGAAAACAGCTCAATGAATCTTTCTGAAATCAGGCGAGTGGTGGGGGCCCTCAGGGGAAACGCCTCCGGGTATCGAGTCGCATAATCCACTATTACCAACGCGTATTGATTCCCTCTCCGGGTTTTTGGTAGGGGTCCGATGAGGTCCATTCCTACTCTTTCAAATGGGGTGCCTATGATTGGGAGTGGTTGTAATGGCACTGCTGGGGGCGGTGTGTATTCCTCTTCTGACATATCTCACAGGTCATGCAGTGGATCTTAATGTCTTTATATATCCCCGGCCAAAAGAAATGTCTTAGCACGTTCTGTGTTGTCTTTTCACTACCTGTATGTCCGGCCGTCAGATGTGAATGTGAAAAAAACATGATCTGGTCCCTGAAAGGAAGGGGTACTAGTAGCTGATGGGGGTCATCCTTAGAACCCTGTCGATATAGCAGGCCCTCTTTTATGAGAAATCTGGGAAACGAGAAGTAGGGTGAGTGCTGTGTCCTATGTGCCTGCTCCCAGGCGTTAAACAGGGATGTGTCGTTGGCCTGGGCGAACTTGAAGCTCCTGTCTAAGGTCCAGGGCTCGGGGGTTATCAAGGCTGTTGCGGGTTTGTCGGTCGTGTCTCTTACCACTTCTTTGCTTTTCTGGGTCTGTAACGTGTGTAGGAACAGGTCTAGGAACTCGGGATTGTCGGTTCCTATGATGAGATCCTCCGGCAGGTTCTCCAACACCCCCACCCTGATGACATGGCTTCTACCGTCACGCGGTGTAAGGGTCACTACGGCTACCGGGTAGGGTTTCACATCACCATGTACACATCTAATGTGCACTATGGTATCTGGGATGATTTGTTGGGGCTGTACAAGGACCCTTTGTATCACGGACTGTCTACAACCTGAGTCTAGTAGGGCGTTCACCACCTTATCATTCACCCGTACACTTACGTGATAAGCACTCCCCATCTCAGCGGTGTAGAGTATAGACCGGGGATGTAGCCCACCTCCATCGGTTCTTCGGTCTGTTTTCGTCGAGGACACATCCGTGCGATGTGGCCCCAGTCCCCGCAATCGAAGCATTGAGGTCCCCGGACCGTGGGCACCTCTGATTTATGGAACCGTGGTTTCGGGGCTTCTGGGACCACTCGGGGTTTCGTACCGTGTCGTGGGATAGGATGTGGGGGTTGTTTCTCGGCCTCCCACCCGCTGGTTCTTGGTTGTGCCCGTGAAAATGTGGTGGCCATGTCAATGGCTTGTTCGGTCGTCAAGCGGGCATGTTGTCGCAGCCATCTCTGCGTATTCAAGGGAGGGCTTCTAGATATTGTTCAAGATATATCTTGTCCATGATCTCTTCCCTGGTGCATAGAGTCGGCGTCAGCCATTTATCGGCTGCCATCTTTAAGCGAAAGAACAAGGTCTTTGGGTTTTCCCCAGGGGTGCCCCGCTCCTTCCGGAAACGCACCCTATATGCTTCCGCATCAAGCCCTAGGTGGTCCAGGATGAGGGATCGAATGTCCTCATAGGGGGTGTTCCCTGCTGCGTTGGCCACCTGATAGGCGGCCTGCGCCTCACCAGTTAGGAGGGGAGCCAAGAAGAACGGCCATTTCTCTTTGGGCCATCCGCAAGCCCGTGCGGCTCGCTCAAAGTTGAGTATGAAGGCGTCAGGGTCGTCGCCGGCTACATACTTCTGCAATGAAACTCCAGAGGGCCCAGGGGGGTGATTCCGGTGTTCAGGGGGATGTGGAAGGGGTTGGTCGATCATCAGCTTCTGCAGGCCTTCTATCTGCGCTGACACCGTGTCCCTGAAAGTCTCTCTGTCCGCTTGGGCCGACGTCAGCTGTCTCTCCACAGCCCATCCCAGTTTCTCCTGACCCTGCACTAGATGCTGGATTAGCGCGTCCATCGTGGGGGTACAGATGGAGGGGTCTATGCCCGTATTCTCCACCACTTGTAGCGGGGTGTCAGAAAGGGGTCGGAGACTGGGTTTGGGTAAGAAGGATTTTATTGGGTGTAACACGCGTCTCTTTGTGGTCTGTCTGTAGTACGGGAGCGGGGGCTGGTCCTTCGCTTCCTGCTCCCTCGTGGAGGTCCTCCCTCTTCTTACACGCTCCAGCGCGGTCCCGTCCTCCAAGGTGGTGGGGGTGAAAAACAAACAGGATACCAAGTGTAAGTGAGGTGTACAGGTGCACTAGACTTAAACCAGGGAAGGGTGGTGATGGGATCACTCGGTGCACGATACGTCTAGCGGCGTGAGGGAAGTGCTCAGGGTGGGTATACCAGGGAACAGGGATCCCACAGGTCAGGTATCCGGTCTCTCCCTCTTTCCTACCCAGCCCGCCAAACGGTCGCGTACCTGTGTGAGCCACGCTCCTCCAGGAGCGTGGCTGGGCGAGTCACGGGGTCGTTGGCCTCCTGGCTCTCCGTCTTCACTCGTCCTCGCTGCCTCCTTCCCGGTGTTCTCTTCGGTTGCTCGCTCTCTCCTCCCGTCCACGACTTCCTCCTTGACTCCTCCGGTGATGTCACACACCGGCCTCCGTTCTCCACCCGATCTTATTGGCCAGGGTTCCTCTTCGTCATCGTAGGGGCGTGTCCCGCCGACCAGCCTTCCCAGTTAAAGGGACGGTGTTCGTATTCTTCCTCGTCCCCTGTCCTTCGTGGAACTGCGTAACCCCACTCGTCCTGCTCCTGGTAAGGAAGAGGGGAAAGGGTGGTTTCCTAATTTCCCAGGCTCTTTGCTCGTCTAGTCCCCTTCAGATCCGAGCCCGCCCGGTCACACACATATAATGCCTGGGGCCTTAATTACCTCCTCAAACACCATTCCATCCTTCACAAAGTATCTCTACTAGACATTGATGTGGGATTAATTCAAGATACCCGTCTACTGAGGGAAAGCCAAAAACGCTTTAAATCAAGGGATTTCCCTTGCCCATATTTTTGCTCAAGAAAGAGAAAATCTGGGTGTGGGGAACTTGACCAGCATCGACAGCAGACATTCCCCGTCTCAAGATCTCTACGACAACCTCGCACCTTCTTCCACTGCAAGATCAAGGTGATCTACAACAGCTTTGTAACCCAAAACTCACCCACCCCACCCGCGACCACGGCACCCAATGGCTCCAGCTCCCAGCAGACCTAGACCAACTGGACTAGCCTCACCTCTGACGGCACCTTCAGGAACATGAAGAGCATCCACTCCGAAGCCACCTCAGATCCCTGCCCTCACCACATCTTCAACAGAGCCAGCACCTCCATCACACCCGAACTCTGCCGCACCATCAACTGCTGTATCGATTCTGCAACCTTCCTGGAAGACTGGAAGCACGCAGAGATCAACACCCTGCTGAAGAAACCTTTGGCCGACTTGACGGACCTCAAGAACTACAGACCCATCTCTCTGCTCCCCTTCCTAGCCAAAGTCATCGAGAAGGCCATCAATGCCCAACTCTTCAAATTGATCGAAATTAACAACATCCTGGACACTCCCAATCTGGATTCAGAAGCAACCACAGCACCGAGACCGCTCTCCTTGCCGCCACAGATGGCATCTGCAACCTCCTCGACAGAGGCAAGACTGCAGCCCTCATCCTCCTGGACCTGTCAGCTGCCTTCAACACTGTCTCCCACCACACCCTCTGCACAAGACTCCACGACGCCGGCATCTGTGAGAAAGTCCTAGAATGGATTTGCTCCATCCTCACCAGCCGAACGCAGAGAGTCAGACTTCCACTGTTCTACTCACTGTTCAGAACCCACAGAGATCAGCTGTGGAGTGCCTCAAGGATCCTCCCTTAGCCCCACCATCTTCAACATCTACATGGCCCGCTTGAGCCACGGACTCAACATCGTCTCCTATGACTATGACACCCAGCTGATTCTCTCCCTCACAACCAACCCACAGCTTCCAAGAGCAACTTTGATGACTGGATGAAGGCAGTATCCACCTGGATGAAGGACAGCTGCCTCAAGCTTAACTCAGACAAGACCGAAGTCCTCATTCTGGGCTCCGTGTCCTCTGCCTAAGACGACTCTTGGTGGCCCCCTGCGCTCGGACCCCCCCCCACATCCACAGACCATGCATAAAACCTTGGCATCCCTGGACTATTCGCTCAAAATGAACTACCAAGTCAATGCCGTTTTGTCCTCTTGCTTTTACATGCTCTGCCTCCTTCGTAAGATCTTCAAATGGATCCCCAGGGAGTCCAGGAAAACGGTCACACATGCACTCATTAGCTGCAGACTCGACTACGGCAACACACTCTACGTCAGTACCACCCAGAAATTCCCAAAAACTACAGACCATCCAGAACGCCTCCACCAGACTCATCCTGAACATCCCACACCACAATTGGCCACCTGAGGGGCCTTCACTGGCTAACTGTCAACAAAAGAATCACCTTAAAGCTTCTCACGCATGCAAAGCCCTCCACAATGCGGGAACTGCATACCTCAACCACCGCCTCTCCTTCTGCACTCCTACCAGACATCCCTGCTCCGCCCAACTGGCCCTAGCCACCATCCCATGGATCCACAAGACAACAGCTGGAGGAACATCCTTCTCCTACCTCACTGCGATGTCCTGAAACTCCCTGCCTCTGCACCTCAGGCAATCACCATCGCTGCCGCAATTCAGGAAGGTCCTCAAGACCTGGCTCTTAGACTGAACCGCAGACCCACCCCTCAGCGCCTTGAGACCCTCACGGGTGAGTAAGCTTTATAAGATTACTGATTGACTGATTGATTGACCCACCGTAGGAATTCATTAGTTGTGGAGGAGTCCCAAAATGATAAAACGGGTCGATGGATAGCAATTAAAGGAACCTAACGGGGGCGCATTTGTTTGGGACATGGCCCACGCTAATCCAAGAGTGTTGTTGTCCTGAGCCTGTGCCATAATACACCTGCAGGGCCACAGATTAAGATGGCGGCATCTAAGAGGGGGCACAGCTACTCTCCAGAGGGGAGTAACTGCAGGGTGGTGCTAGCCTGTCCACATCGAAAGATCAGGTCTGAATGAAGTGAACGATGATTCAGCAGCCTGAGCCGCCTCCGAGTGTTTCACTGCAGCATTTTTTCAGTGCATGGGTGAGCTTTTGCCGTGTGTACTTATGATTTTACACCCGGGCCAGCTTTAGCGCTGGAGGCGCCCAGTGCGACAATCTTTTTTGGCGCACCCCCAAAAACCTCCTTTTCCATGATTTCCCTCACTACCACTCTCCACCAGTGCCCCTCAACTCTCCGTTGCTCCTCTCTGACATGCATTTCATTTGTTTTTATAGCGCTACTCATACCAGTGTAGGGTATCAGAGCACTTGACATTGCTCACACATTATACAGAGCCAATGAATCATATGTGTGTAAATCAGTCTATAGGAAATGTTAAATAAAGCAATGAACATTACTAGGTGAAGGTATCACGTCATTAATACTAGTAGGCAGTGTAATTTAGGACTGTTTGGTCTGGAGAAGCACAGGATTTAAAACGTGCCATAGTGGTTGACTTTACTAATAAGACTGTTTCTACCCAATAGAACCCTTTTTAAGAACATTAGGATAATGAAAGACTGGGGGGGGGAATAACTATCTAACTTATACGATACAGTTTGCATGCAGCTCTTTTAAGACAGTTCATAGGTCTCTGTGCTGTGTTAAGGTTGTAACTTATGAACTGCAAGCAACAAAAGGATCGCTGTGGCGAAAGCAGTAACCCACTGAGCGATCCACATAAAATGGAGTTCAATGATTTGCATGGTACATATTCTCTGCAATAGGCATATTAACCCTCTGTGCTACTTTATCATGAGTGGAAACTGCCACTAGAGAACTCTCTGATCTCTCTCTAGCAGGAACATTAATCACCAGAGTTATATTGAATATTTTATTGTTGCCTGAAAACTGCTGGACACACAATAAACTCTGCAACCTGTGTTATTCCTGCACCGTTCGCAATGCCCTCGAGCCGGCCCTGTTTAGCACATCCAAAGAAGATGAGCCCTGGTTTCGACCAGGACCACGCACCAGGTATGTAATTAGACTGTTGTAAGCCACTTCACTACCATCACAACCTTGTGCCCTTTGAATCATCTCCTTAATACTAATGCACTAAAATCCCCCGATTCCATGCTTTAGCAGTTTATCCTGCCTGTTTTCTTTTTGCACTTTTATACTTTAATTCTGAATTGATATTAGAATAGACAGGAGTACAAGTGCCATACTCTAAACAATATCAATTATGTTAGCGATGCAATGACAGTGAAAAGTGTATTTCATACAGAGCAGAGAGCAGTGTGCTTCCAGTAAGAAGAGCTGGACAGCACCCAGCAAAAACATGGCTGTGTGAAAAGAGAAGAGGCACAGGTCCGGATTACCAAATAGGCAAAGTAGGCACCGGCTCATGAGCCCCACTCCTTTTAGGGGCCCGCAACAGCGGATCAAAATACAACTTAAAGTACATAAACCAGAGACATCAGATTCACCTAAAAGTTTGTCTCTTAAAAGCTCATCTTCCGGCAGCTGTCAGATTGTAAAACAAAAAAATGGTACATTGGGTATTAGGAGATAATTTGCAAGGGGGCCCCGAAAATTTTGACTGCCTAGGGTCGCCACAGGGTTTAATCCGGCACTGAAGAGGCATAAAAGCTAGTTTCTACCTGGACACTGGTTCCAGCCCTATGCATCATCAGTGAAGTGCAGACCCAAAATGCATGGTACTTCTATTGCCCTGGAGCACACAAACAGTAAAAGTGATAAAAAGGGGAAGATGTTTAGCAGAATAGATGAGCCATGTGAGATATTTGAACGGTTTTAGGATTAGTGATAAGCCAGTTTTCAATAGGTAGATGAATCTAAGTCTGACAAACTGCAACTGAGGAAGATCTTTCGCCATAGCTAAAGCGTGTAATGTGTGATGCGGAACTGCTGATGGAAGCTGAGAGAGGGAGCAAGAGGGCAATATCACTCAATCAATCAACCAATCAATCAGGATTTGTAAAGCGTGGCTAATTACCCCAATACAGGATCCAGGCGCTTGCAGGTCCTGAAGGTTCAATCAGCCAGGTCTTAACGGTCCTACGGAAAGACAAGACCTGCCATCTCATTCTGTTAGTTCACAACCACTTTCAGGAATCAAACTAGTTGGGCATCTCAGGCTCCTTCTTTTCTCTTATTTTCCAGCTGGCACCAGCACTTCCCCTCCATCTTAACAAAACCGGAAAACACATGAAAGTAGAGCCTACCAAGCTACATGCTCTAGCCCATTTCATCTCAACCTTAGGGGAAGTAAACACCGGGACCAAGATTTATCATAGTAAGCTTCCTGGGGTCAGTAAGCTTGCTGTCCATCAAGTGCTGGCGCAGCTCTGGAAAACACAGACCAGACAAGTGCTCCCATATATTCAAATTGTACAGCCCCATGCAATCTTTTACCCCTCACTGCCCTTCACCTAACCAACCAGTGCTCTGCAAAAAGAATCCACACACTCAAGCCATGTTTGGGAATCAAGCTACTTACTTTGTCTAAACTGATCCTTGTACTTCTCAAGGGTAAGACCATACTGGGTAAGGAGGGCTGCCTGCCTTCATCTCTGGGTAGGTCAGTGCATGTGCGTCCCCTAAGGCCAGCAGCGTATGCCTCCCCTCCACTGTGGAGTGATTCCATATGTCTGGCCCCCAATTTCTCTCAGGGACCCCATTCATGTGAAGCGCTGCCTCATATCCCTGAAACCATCTCTGGATGTCAGCCTTCTTGGTATACTCTTTCCCTACATACTTTTTCTAGTGCATTACTTTCTCAGATTGCATGGATGAAATCCTGCCATCATCTGTGTAGGACTTGGCTTCCAAGTTCAACTCTTTTAAGGTCACCTCCTGAGCTAGCATGATTTTTCTATCCTCTAATGTCAATTTATCCTTTTGGAGCTCCCTTTCATGCTCCATCCTGAGCCTTTCCAGCTCAAATTGATGCCTCCTGATCTCCCGCCTGTCCTCCAGGTCCTCTGAGGACAGACCTCCGGAAGAGACACTGCTGCTTGCCCTGGAAGGTGCCTACCTCCCAGGCGCATCCTGATCCACAACATCCCCCTGCAGGCTCTGCTCCTCCACCTCCACCTCCACATCATCATTCTCATCCTCTGGGTGCCCACCAGCCTCTTTTGCTTCCCACCAGGCCCTCAGCGTCATTTGAAGCTCTTCCTTTTTAGTGAGGCCCCTGATAGGACATTTGAGCTCCTTGCAGAACTTTTTGAGTTGAGGTACCATGTAGGATTCCAACCTCTCTAGCTCAAACACTGACTCTGCAGCTCCAACTGCTGGCTCCCCAGACTGAGACATGATTTGTAGACCAAAAACTCTGCAGTTTTCAAGAAGAGAAAAATCAAATAACCGAATGTGGTTCCGTAGTGGTCTGTGATATGGATGGTGTGCACCAATCACAGTATGTAAAGTACAAACATAAGTCCTATCCTTACCGCTGACCACCAATGTTAGGAATGGGAGTCTCTAGTTGGGGAGAAACGGGGGACTCCGACCAAGTGGGGAATCTTATTCTAGTCAGGGTAAGGGAGTCACACAGCTAAGATAACCCCTGCTCACCCCCTTGGTAGCTTGGCACGAGCAGTCAGGCTTATCTCAAAAGCAATATGTAAAGCATTTGTATAAACACACACAGTCACACAGTGGTAACATTACAAATGGACACCACACCAGTTTAGAACAATAACCAATATTTATCTCAATAAAACAAGACCAAAATGACAAAAATCCAACATACACAAGTAAACATATCACTTTTAAAAGTTAAAAACAGTTCAGTTCATAGAAATCTGCGTATGCGTCACTTTTAGCTCAAAGTACCTTGGATGCATCAAAATCAAAGATGAAAACAGGTGCTGGGGAGGTGAGGCACTGGAAAAGCAAAGCGATGCGTCGGTTCCTTACTCCCAGAGGAGGTGATGCATCAGTTCCTTACTGCCAGGGGAGGTGATGTGTTGATTCCTTACTGCAGCGCAGGGGAGGAGATGCGTTGGTTCCTTACTGTCTGGGGAGGAAAAGCGTCAGTTCCTTAATTTGAGAGAAGGTGATGTGTCGATATCCGGACATGCAACCTTGGTTCTCTACTGCTGGGAAAAATCGATGAAGAATTAGGTGCTCAGGGATGATGCTTCTAAAATCCAGACGTGTTGTGTTAATGCGGTGGTGGTGGAACATACGCTGCATCGATTTTACAGCGGCGAAGCAGGTGATGCGTTGATCTCTACAGTCTCACAGCCGGGCCTGCACTGGAGTCGGAGTGTGCGCTGGTTTTTCAACCTCACAACGGGCTGTGTTGGCAAAACGGGTTTTGAGAGTCGATGTATGTATTTTCTTGGTTCTTAGCAGCCAGGCCACCTCCAAGGGCCCAGGAACTGGATTTGGCACCACTTGGCAGGTCAGACATCCCAGCAGAGGAGTTCAGGGGCTGCAGATGTAGTCTTTGACGACCCTGAGACTTCTTAACAAGAGGCAAGCACACACAAGTCCTTGGAGAATCTTAGAAGCAGGAAACAGAAAGCAAAGGCCATTCCTTTCACTTCCAAAGATAGAAGCAGCAAGCCGCAGGCCAACACATCATAGCAACCAGCAGGTTGTCAGTCCCTCCTACAGCATCCAGTTCTTCTTCTTGGCAGAATTTCTTTTAGTGCAGAAGTGTTCTGAAGTTATGGTGTCACAGCTCCAGTACTTATACCAGTTTCTGCTGGCAAATCTTTGATGTAAGCAAACTTTAAAGAAAAGTTTCTGTAGTACACAAGACCCTTGAAAGTGAAAACCAGAATTTTCCCTCTGGAACTCCTTTTGCACATTTGGTCATTTACTCCTCACTCATGCCAATCACCATCTGATGCATCAATGTTCCCCAAGATTAAACTAAGAGACTCTAATAAGAGTATATAAGCACTATTGTGCGTATTTAATAGATCAGAAACTCAAATAGGTAAAAATGTATAATACAAATCATCACAAATAATTAAACATCACAAATAATTAGACATCACAAATAATTAGACATTTTGAATATCAACAAAACCAATCATGTATACAAATACACACAAATTCTTAAAAACCATTAAAAACCTAGATCCGGATTCTTTATTTTATCCTTAGTCTCCTATTTTCTTTATCCCTTCGTGCCTGTTATTCTTTGTTTTTATTAGATATAGCGAATAGTGCGATTGTTGTGCACACAGCTTCGATTAAAACACCCCCTTCTATATAGGCGAGTGAGAAAAATCTTCCAACCTGACTCCTGGAGCGCGTCAATATGTAATGCTTGATAAATCCTTTTCCTGCTTACTCCAGGGTCTCTCCTTGGTCACGTTTCACAAATAAGAAAAAGAAAAAAAAAGTGTGTATCTCGAAATTGTACAGAGAAGCTTTTCCTTCCCGAGTGCTGCGGCACCGGTTTTTATCTTTATCAATGTGTAACTTGGATAAGGGAAGATAACGGTTAGTCCTGAGGAAGGTGGTTACATTCAGACAACTTCACCGAAACACGTCGATGCAGCAAATTTATGTAAATTTGAAAAGAGACAGCAAGAACGAAAAAGACAGGGAATTTCTTCCCCTGCTGGGTGCTGTTTACATTAGTGTTCAAATTAACAGTTGCAAGACAAATTATATTGTCTGGTAGTTTCCTGTCCAGTGGGCTGGTTTATTTTGCAATTGATGTGTATAGGAGAATCTAGGTTTTTAATGGTTTTTAAGAATTTGTGTGTATTTGTATACATGATTGGTTTTGTTGATATTCAAAATGTCTAATTATTTGTGATGTCTAATTATTTGTGATGTTTAATTATTTGTGATGATTTGTATTTGTATTATACATTTTTACCTATTTGAGTTTCTGTCCTATTAAATACGCACAATAGTGCTTATATACTCTTATTAGAGTCTCTTAGTTTAATCTTGGGGGAACATTGATGCATCAGATGGTGATTGGCATGAGTGAGGAGTAAATGACCAAGTGTGCAAAAGGATTTCCAGAGGGAAAATTCTGGTTTTAACTTTCAAGTTACATAGGAGCTCTGTCCCTCTGGATTTGTAGAGCCCCTCTCCTTGTTTTCAAGGTACACAAGACCCTACCTTTCCCTGACCTGGATCCAGACACACTACAGAGGGGTGGAGACAGCTTTGTGTGAGGACATGCATAGCCCGATTCAGATATCAGTGACAACTCCTCCCACCACTCTAGCTCAGGAAAACCCATCAGCCTGGTGATGGGCCATCAGGATATGCAGGCCATACATCAGCTGCCTTTGTGTGAGTGTCTAGAGTGAGCCCAACTGGCAACCAAACTCAGATGTGAATTCCACAGGCAGGCAGAGGCACAGAATGGTAAAGCAAGAAAATGCCTACTTTCTAAAACTAAGAGAAAGAGGTGTCCTAGACGTCACATTCAAATGCTGCTAAGCCAATTTAACAGACTAAAGGCCATCAATTCAATTGATATGGACTAGAAGCATTTATTTGCTACTTCATTCTGTACACTTTACTCCACATTTAATCATGGGTCAGATAAGTGCGGATACGTTTCAGTCAAATACAAATTATACAATATGCAAAAAATAACAAAAACATACAGACTTTGTGGTGAAGTAATGCGATGAAACAAACAATACATGAAACGTGATACATAACAATTATCTAAACTTTATATCACCAGTGTTAGTTCACAAAAAGAGCAGCTACTAGGACATCCTTTAGCATCCACATTGTGTATTGAGTTTTTTGCACTCCCCGCTCCGTGGAGCTCACGAAGTTGGAGTGGAGTTTTTTCCTCACTTGCGCTCTTGAACGGTAAATTGGCAAGCGCGAGTGAGGAAAATCCATTGCTAGACTGCTTCCCAGCGAGATTTCTCAATGCGAGCGGTCGAGGATAGTCGCTGCTACTCGCGTTGAGAAACCTTCCGTTCGTGTTGAGGAAGCTGACGCTCTAGTAGAACTTCTACTGGAGTGGTTGAAAGAAGCAGCGCCCTCTTGCGCTGCGCGAGATTCCATTTGCGCTGATTTTACAGCACGGGATAAACACCTGGCCCTAAAAATCAGTGCGAACGGCACAAGGTAAGGCACTCCGCCGCTCACGGAACTCCGTGTAGCTTGGAGGAGTTTCTTTGTCACTTTGCGGAGTTTTGCTTAGTGGAACTCCGCGAACTCCATCCAGGCCTAATAATAACCCATGGGAGAGATAGTCCTTGCAATAGTGAAAAACGAAATTAGCAGTAGTTCACTACCAGGACATGTAAAACACACCAGTACATGTTCTATCTTTCACATACACTGCACCCTACCCATGCGGCTACCTTTGGCCACCCTTCGGGGTGCCCTACATGTAGGAAAGGAGAGGTTAGGGCTTGGCAAGTGGTTTCACTTACCAGATCATACACAACAAGATGAGGGATGGAGTGCTGAAACTTTTCAACCACTCTCCCCCAGTCACAGATCTGGCTTGGCAGTTTGGGCTGGACTGTTCCTATGAGGAACAGGGTCAAGACTGATTGCATATGGCTGGGTCCAAACTAGGGTGGTGTGGTGAGCAAAAGAACAATGGATTAAATCCAGATCTTTGTGACTGGGGGTGAATGGTTGCATTGTTCAGCATTCCGTCCATCATTTGTTCCTTTTGCTTTTCACTTACCAGGTTGATATGGCAGTTTAAAACTGCCCACACAGAGACTGCAGTGGCAGGTCTGAGACATGTTTGCTGGGCTACTCATGTGGGTGGCACAATCAGTGCGGCAGGCCCACTAGTCATATTTGATTTACAGGCCCTAGGCACACCTCGTGCACTTTACTAGGAAATTACCAGTCAATCAAATGTGCCAATCATGAATAAACCAATGACAGATATATTTTAGTCAGGGAGCACTTGCACTTTAGCACTGGTCAGCAGTGGTAAAGTGCCCAGAGTTGTAAAACCAGCAAAAATGAAAGGCAGCACACAGTCAAAAACAGGAGGTCAGAAGCAAAAAAGACTGGGGTAACACTACAAAGATGCCAGGTCTAACACATGTCAATATTTATACCTTCACACCAAGGTCACCTGTACAGCTAGATCTGGGAAAACATATATGACTAATTGAGAACAACACTGCTTCACTGAGAGCATAGCCCTGCATGCTGTCTAACTCTTGGGACTGGGATTTCTAATTGTGATATTGCTTGGTTTGCACCGGGTCTAAGTCACTTTCATCCTCTCTGCAGATGCTAGGGTGTTTTCTCACCTTCTATAGTGAAGAGACTAGTAATTATATTAAGCTATGTAAAACAGGTCACATGACCCATTATGGGGACCACCTCCCTATTACTCTCACAGATCCACAAGTATCCGGGCTCTCGTGCCTTGGCTCCTGGAGAGTGGCAGCCAAAGTATTGTGGTATGCTAGGTCCAAGGTGACCCACTCTATGTGGAATGAAGAGTGGAGCTCCACTAAACTGTTCTCACTAAACTGTTCTCACTCACTCCGTCCACTTGGCCCAGAGTGGTAACCTGCATGCATCTTCTGCTTGCTGCCTTACCAGGAGAATGAAAATCTGAGTTTGATTTCAGTGACATCTACTGAAGAGTCTGAAGGTCTGGGTTTGATGATTCCTTATCATCTATAGCAATGTATGGGTGGGATAGATAAACAGACGCTAGAAAAAAACTCAGGAAACCCCCAAGCAGTGGCACACTTTAGTCCTGATACTGACTTATCCGAGCCATGGATCTTGGAGACCCAGACTAACCCAGACTCTAGCAGAGAGACTTTAGGATGCTGAAATGACCCAGCTGACGTCCTGCATCAAGGGAAATGTCAATTCACATTCCTCACCTAACTAACTCTTCTCTCCCAAACATTTTCCCTTCAGACTCACTTAACAATTTAATTCTGGCTCATAGGCATAGTCAGTAACACAGCATTCTTCCTTGCATGATCAGTGGCACATTTCATGTCAATCTAACACCTATGCCCCTCCCTCCTTGGTTACACTTACTCTTAAACTCCTGAAGGTCTCAACAACCTGTGGCATGCAGACAGAATCACCTGTAGGAAAGGATCTTGACATCAAGTCATCCTCACATGTCGGTCTGGAGAGACAAGCTGCATCCACTTGTTTAGGTAATAGAACTCTCTGAGATTCATAGGGAGATTAAGGGCACCCCAGACCGCTTCAAGATTCTAGCAGCACGGGAATGCTCAGGGGCGAGAATTGGCTCTGGTGAAAGTTCACAGTTTTTTTTATTAGAGGAACTACTAAGTTCACTAAGACACCTGGCTAGTTCATAAAGATAGCACAGACTTCAGGTGATATCCCCTTCCGTCTAGGATAATCAGTGCTTAATATGAGCCAGTGGTTTTTGGTGGGGGCCATCGATACTTCTATTTCTGCATCAGACATTCACTATGAGCAAGAGAAGGAAAAACAAACAAAGCAGACAGACGGAGGAAGAGAAAGAGAGAAAACCATCCCAAAGGGATAAAGCAGGACCTTACAAGAGTGAGATAAGAGGACTGGGGGTGTCTGGTAGTGTTGGCATGAGGTGGATTGAACACCACACAGCCTTGGTATTCAGCATGCCCACACTTAATTGTACTGGCGGCAGGCTTCTGAGCAGAGTTTTGGACACTGGCACCTATTCTTTTACACATTAAGCATGGGGGATAAGGGCCATCATGCAGACACCAGCCATAAATCACAGCAGTTTTTTTAATATTCTGCGAAGCACTCCCTTCCTTGGTCAAGAATAACATGGAACTGAAACAAAGTCGGATAGTTTGAGTCCCAACTTTATACTCATTATCCACACATGGGTTTAAAGTCCAGAAACTTGTTTAGGGTGGTTCTTTTTCAAATGTAGTTTTCTGTCTGCAATGCAGATAGAGCCTTCATGCAAGGTGATGCCTCTCACAGCAGATAGCAATGATGCTTGCTCCAAGCAGAAGTATCCAAAACATGGGCACAATGAAGTCAAATTGGCATGTGAGGAAAGGTGTGTATTATATGGTGTGGTTGTGCGACCTCACCTTGTAATACACTCACAACACCGTCTTGGGTCCAGTCAGGTTTATTTGTAAAACCTTAGCTCTGCCCTAGGTTGGTGTGTCTTCATACAGTTAGGCTTAAACAAAGGAGCAAATGCAAAGCATTTAGAAGTACCAAAATAACAAAATAAGAAAGTCATGCAACACTAGAGATATCCGACACCAATTTATACAAATAGCTCTCATGAATTTTTAGACACCAAAATGAATAAAATCCATTGGAGAGTTCCAGAGAAATAAACATTTAAGCAAATAATAAATCACAGCTTTTTAATAGACATGCAAACAAGCATTGGCAAATGCTGCTGTTAGCAGAAAGTTTTGAAACTTTGGAAAACCTTTGTAAAGTTGTGTTCAGGTACTCCTACCCACTTAGGGCAACCAACTCCAACAGGGAGCAAGAAAAGGGGGCCAGTGAGGAGTTGTAGAACAGTTACCTTGTCACCTTGTCACCAAAGCAGTCTCCAGTCCAGTTCCAGGTTCTATGGGTGAACCGCCATAGATATCATTGGAGTGGTGCTGATGCAAGGGATACAGGATGCTGAAGATGCTGAGGATTCTGTGCGGTCGATGAGGGGCTTCTTAGGGCTAGTCCTCAGTCCACTGTCTTGGTGGGGCAACTTTGGCCACATGGGTCAATGTCCCTCGAAGTCCTGGTGGTGTCCAGCAAAAGTCCAGGTGTCACTGGGCTACTGCTCTCTGAAACCAGCTGAAAAGCTGTTCCCTTTGGAGGGGGGCTAGTGTCCTTATTGGGCGATCAACCTGCACTCCGATGACTCTCCCGGTACTCGGTCTCCCAAGGCTGCATGTCAGCAGTCAATGGCGATCAAGCGATTGTTACTACTGAATAGCCAAGGCAGGCTTCTTCAGCTTTTGTGGCCCTGTAGCTGATATCAGGAAGTCAGCTAACTAACTCTTGGAGTTACTTCTGTCTGGGGCTTGGGGGTGACTTTACCTTGAACCAGACACCACAGGCACAGTCCTCCCTTTAATAGCCCAAGGATCAGCAGGTGCAGTCCAGTCATTGGTGCAGCCTTTCTTTGCAGGTCCAGGGAACAGCAGGGTAGTCCTCTGTCCAGTCCAGGAGGGTATGTCCCCATGTGTATGCAAAGGAAGGAAAGTATGATTGTCCATGCATTGGCACTTCAGGATGAGTTAACCCAGTTGAATGAATGTGTTATTATTGAGTTAGCTGAGTCTGCTTAGTGGGCCAATCCAGTTGTTCTTACGAAGAAGCCTGATGGAATAATTCACATGTGTTGATCTTGGAGACTTTAATTATACTCTATGGGCAGCTCAGCACACATCACCCAGCACTAATGAATTGTTATCCACATTGGGAGGAAGAAAGGTATTTACAACTCCAGACTTGTCTAGTGCATACCACCAGATTAAACTACATCCCACGTCAGGAGCAGGGGCGTAGTTTCAGGGAGGGAGTGTTTGGGGTGTTACACCCCCTCCCCCACAATAAATGTATTCTATAGTAAATAGTTGGTACAGGTGTTTTAAGTCGGGTATTATGAGGTGTTTGTCGGATTTCACTTGGGATTTTTACTTACACACACAGACAAAAACAAACACACACACACACACACTGATCTCTGTTTTAAAGGTCTTAAAAATGGTTTATTTTTTAAAATATCGAATTTTAAGTATCCCTAACAAAGTGCTCTCCTCTCCCTTTCTACTGCTCTCCTCTCCCTTTCTACTGTTCCAAAAGCCCCCTCAAGCCCTGCTTCTCAGATAATGTATTTTTACCAGCGTGATTGTTGGAAATCTGAAGGTAACACATCTCCAATTTTACTGCTGAAGCTACGCCCCTGGTCAGGACATCTTACATCATTCATCACTCCTGAGAGGATGCACAGGTTTAAAACAATGCAGTTTGACTTTGCATCCACCTCTTCTGTTTTTCAAAGATCTATGCAGAAATAGTTTGAAGGAGGGACAATAAGCAGTGCTTTCAAGATGATATATTGGTGTGGGGCAAAGACTGATAGGAGTGTGAGCAGGTTTTGGGGGAGGAAGTTTTGAAGGTGTTGGAAGGCTGGGGTGACAATTGGAAATACCCAATGTCTGTTTGCAATTCGTGGAGTATTATGGATATACTTTATCAGGACAAAAATCAAAATAAGTCAAAGCAATAGAGAAGGCATCGTGATACCTACATTACTTGTAGCTGTTAATATTGCCAAGTGAATTGTTTGAGGAGACGGTGTAGGATTGTCGGTCCAGCCTCAGAAATATTAAAATAGGGCAACTCACAGAATCATGTAATGAGTCTGTGAAGAAGGAAAGCTGAGTGAGGTAGTAAGATGCTGCCATAGTATGTCCAATTTTCACTTACTTGTGGGATTCTGAGCCCCAGTGTTACAAACACAGAAGCTTGAGGAATAATCAACCTGTCACAAGCTTGTCAAACCCCGGGCAGAGCAGACTCTTACTTTTGTACTCTTCTGCCTGCACTCTACTGTTTGTTAGCTCGTCAGAGCAAGTGAAGATGGGAAACAACCATATGCAAATGAAGGCAACTGCAGATCAGCCCAACCAAGTACCAAAAAAAAACAGTGTTTGGGAGATATTGTTTTTTTAAATGTCTCTTCCTGAGCATATCTGCTCGATGTGATATGTTAATCCCTTCTTGAGGTTGTGCCTGCTCCTGCACGTGACTGTCTATTCCTCCATTTAGCTGCTTGTACCATCCTGGTTAATGCCACTAGTTAAGCAATCCTCGACTCTGTCTGGTAAGTATTAACATCTTTTTTATACCTCACAGCTCAGGATTGGATTAACTAGCAAGATAAGCAAACACAGAAAGGACAGGCTATTGGACATCTCCTTCCGCAGCAACAGTCAATGTGCATCAGCAAACTGAGCTGGATAAACAGGATAAATACATACATCAGTAGAGCCAGGGCCCCCGACATCTGAGGCCAGGACAGGAACACTCTGCCATTGCACTCAGAGCAATGCCCTCTGGAGCCAAATCACTCGAGTGCACGCATGCGCACACTAACAACTACTGCATATGACAAAGTTAAAGCACTGCCCAGCTAGGTGCTCAGCATTCCAACTTACACTACGGGGACTTCAGTTTCACTGCGACATTGTGGCCTGTCCGCTACCCCACAACAGCACGGGCAGGAAACCTCTCTGCAACATTGTGGTACTCTACAGACCATACAATGCTAGGCTATTTCACTTTCACTACAACATTATATTACGGTACTCCCTTTCCCTACACTCTAATGGTAATTTCTTTCCCAACATTGCAGGCTCTGAATTTACCCTGCCAGCCTACACGTATAGTATCACACTGTCTATCCACCGGTTGTGAGCGAGTGCACGTGGTGCAGACCAGAGCATCACCCATAAAGGGCGCAAGGATGGTTGGTGCACCAGGAAAAATATTCTTTTGCTGCTGATTTGCTCCCTATCCACTAAGAAAAAGCCATTTCCCTTACCTCTCCTTATATAAACTGTTGATCTGTGGTCATCAATGGCATGTAACATGAACAGTACACGCCACATGCATACAGTCTGCACGCATTTCCCCCATTACATTAACTGCACAAAAACAAAGGCCCATACTCACTGGCAATATATTTTTTAGTTATTTTTTTAACATTTTAAATCAGGTATATCTACAAAACTATGAAAGACTTTACATCATGTTTGCAGCAAGTTTACAGTGATAACATGTATTATATTAGCCACTAACAATTTTTCGCACTGAATTTATTAGCCTAGTACTCACTTACCAAAGGGAGGTCTGTCTTGGTGTCTTTGGCAAACACAACACGCCAGGGACTGGCAGACTAACAATATTTTTAAAACCGTGCCTGCTCCATGGAGTAGCCTGCGTGCCCAATGCCATCTGACTGCAGAGAAATAGTGCCCAGATGTAGCCTCTGTGCTGCTATGCCCACTGACTGCCTGTTGCTAGCCTCCTTGCTGCCTCAGTCAGTGGAAGCACTGTGCTACAGCTGCCACATGCGTTCTTTGAGGACCATGCTACCACTGCCATATGTATTCTTTAAGGACCATGCTACCGTCTTTAGGGGCCATGCCACCGCTGCCAGATGCGTTCTTTAAGGACCATGCTACCGTCTTTAGGGGCCATGCCACCGCTGCCACAGGTGGTCTTTAAGGACCATGCTACCACTGCCACATGCAATCTTTATGGACCGTGCTATGGCTGCCACATGTGGTCTTTAAGGACCACTCTACCACTGTCACATGTGTTCTTTGAGGACCATGCTACCGCTGCCACATGTGGTCTTTAAGGACCATGCTAGCTCTGCCATATGCGTTCTTTCAGGACCATGCTACCGTTTTTAGGGACCATGCTACAGCTGCCACAGGTGGTCTTTAAGGACCATGCTACTGCTGCTACATGCAATCTTTATAAATTGTGCTATGGCTGCCACATGTGGTCTTTAAGGACCACTCTACCACTGTCACATGTGTTCTTTGAGGACCATGATACCACTGCCATATGTATTCTTTAAGGACCATGCTACCGTCTTTCGGGGCCATGCCACAGCTGCCAGATGCGTTCTTTAACCCCTTCTATGCTCATGACGAGCTCAGCTCGTCATGCTGCGCGGTGGGCATGTGCGCATGACAAGCTGAGCTCGTCACGACCACGCCCGCGATCGGAATGTCCAGCACCTGGGCGGAATTCCGATCGTGGCCAAGCGGTTAAGGACCATGCTACCGTCTTTAGGGGCCATGCCACCGCTGCCACAGGTGGTGTTTAAGGACCATGCTACCACTGCCACATGCAATCTTTATGGACCGTGCTATGGCTGCCACAAGTGGTCTTTAAGGACCACTCTACCACTGTCACATGTGTTCTTTGAGGACCATGCTACCACTGCCATATGTATTCTTTGAGGACCATGCTACTGCTGCATCATGCAGTCTTTAAGGACAATGCTACCACTGCCAGAGGTGGTCTTTAAGGACCATGCTACCACTGCCACAGGTGGTCTTTAAGGACCGTGCTTCCGTTGCCACAGGTGGTCTTTAAGGACTGTGCTACCGCTGCCATAGGTGGTCTTTAAGGACCATGCTACGGCTGCCATATGCCATCTTTACGGATCGTGCTATGGCTGCCACATGTGGGCTTTAAGGACCACTCTACCACCGTCACATGTGTTTTTCGAAGACCATGCTACTGCTGCCACATGTGGTCTTTAAGGACCATGCTACCGCAGCCACATGCGGTCTTTAAGGACCACTCTACCACTGTCACATGTGTTCTTCGAGGACCATGCTACTGCTGCCACATGTGGTCTTTAAGGACCATGCTACCGCTGCAACAGGTGGTCTTTAAGGACCACTCTACCACTGTCACATGTGTTCTTTGAGGACCATGCTACCGCTGCCACATGTGTTCTTTAAGGACCATGCTAGCTCTGCCATATGCGTTCTTTCAGGACCATGCTACCATTTTTAGGGACCATGCTACCGCTGCCACAGGTGGTCTTTAAGGTCCATGCTACCGCTGCTACATGCAATCTTTATAAATTGTGCTTTGGATGCCACATGCGGTCTTTAAGGACCAGTCTACCACTGTCACATGTGTTCTTTGAGGACCATGCTACCACTGCCATATGTATTCTTTAAGGACCATACTACCGTCTTTAGGGGCCATGCCACCGCTGCCAGATGCGTTCTTTAAGGACCATGCTACCGTCTTTAGGGGCCATGCCACCGCTGCCAGATGCGTTCTTTAAGGACCATGCTACCGTCTTTAGGGGCTATGCCACCGCTGCCACAGGTGGTCTTTAAGGACCATGCTACCACTGCCACATGCAATCTTTATGGACCGTGCTATGGCTGCCACATGTGGTCTTTAAGGACCACTCTACCACTGTCACATGTGTTCTTTGAGGACCATGCTACCACTGCCATATGTATTCTTTGAGGACCATGCTACTGCTGCATCATGCGGTCTTTAAGGACCATGCTACTGCTGCCACAGGTGGTCTTTAAGGACCATGCTACTGCTGCCACAGGTGGTCTTTAAGGACCGTGCTACCGCTGCCACAGGTGGTCTTTAAGGACCGTGCTACGGCTGCCATATGCCATCTTTAAGGATCGTGCTAAGGCTGCCACATGTGGGCTTTAAGGACCACTCTACCACTGTCACATGTGTTCTTCGAGGACCATGCTACTGCTGCCACATGTGGTCTTTAAGGACCATGCTACCGCAGCCACAAGCGGTCTTTAAGGACCACTCTACCACTGCCACATGTGGTCTTTAAGGACCATGCTACCGCAGCCACAAGCGGTCTTTAAGGACCACTCTACCACTGTCACATGTGTTCTTTGAGGACCATGCTACCACTGCCATATGTTTTCTTTGAGGACCATGCTACTGCTGCCACATGCGGTCTTTAAGGACCATGCTACCGCTGCCACATGCGGTCTTTAATGACCGTGCTACCGCTGCCACAGGTAGTCTTTAAGGACCATGCTACTGCTGCCACAAGTAGTCTTTAAGGACCATGCTACCGCTGCCACAGGTGGTCTTTAAGGACCATGCTACAGCTGCCACATGCGGTCTTTAATGACCATGATACCGCTGCCACAGGTGGTCTTTAATGACCATGCTACCGCTGCCGCATGTGGTCTTTAAGGACCATGCTACCAGTGCCACAGGTGGAATTTAAGGACCATGCTACAGCGGCCACAGGTGGTCTTTAAGGACCATGCTACAGCTGCCGCAGGTGGTCTTTAAGGACCATGCTAGCTCTGCCACATGCGTTCTTTCAGGACCATGCTACCGTCTTAAGGGACCATGCTACCGCTGCCACAGGTGGTCTTTAAGGACCATGCTACCATCTTTAGGGACCATGCTACCGCTGCCACAGGTGGTCTTTAAGGACCATGCTACCGCTGCTACAGGTGGTCTTTAAGGACCATGCTATCGCTGCCATATGCAATCTTTAAGGATCGTGCTATGGCTGCCACATGTGGTCTTTAAGGACCACTCTACCACTGTCACATGTGTTCTTTGAGGACCATGCTACCGCTGCCACATGTGGTCTTTAAGGACCATGCTAGCTTTGCCATATGCGTTCTTTCAGGACCATGCTACCATCTTTAGGGACCATGCTACAGCTGCCACAGGTGGTATTTAAGGACCATGCTACCATCTTTAGGGACCATGCTACAGCTGCCACAGGTGGTCTTTAAGGACCATGATACCGCTGCCACAGGTGGTCTTTAAGGACCATGCTACGGCTGCCATATGCAATCTTTAAGGATCGTGCTATGGCTGCCACATGTGGTCTTTAAGGACCACTCTAGCACTGCATATGTTTTCTTTGAGGAACATGCTACAGCTGCCACATGCCGTCTTTAAGGACCATGCTACTGCTGCCATATTCGGTCTTTAATGACCACGCTACTACTGCCACATGTAGTCTTAAAGGACCATGCTACTGCTGCCCCATGCGGTTTTTAAAGAGCACTTGGAGCCTGCCAACGATGCTTGAAGGTCAGAGGATTTCCAGAAAGGATGCACTACAGTAGTGTAGCAAAGAAGCCTTGGGACCTATTGGAAGTATGGAAAATGACTCCCTCGTTCCTGTTGGGAAATAAAAACAGCTAGAATTGGGGTGAAAGGGTGAAAGAATGGATGAGTGAAAGGGTAGAAGTTTGATGAGGATGGATGGATTAGTGACAAGGTGGATGGATGCGCGGGTGGGTGGAGTGAAAGGATGGACGACAGATGGATGGAATTAAAGGGTCAATAGATGGGAGCAAAAGGATGGATGGATGAGTGAAAGGATGGCTGCTGGGACGATATGTACCCCCAACCTTAGAAGTTAAGCAGGGGAGCTATTGATGGGCCTCTTCTGCCTGCAACTTGGCAGAAAAAGGGGAGTGAGTGAGTGAGTAAGTGAAAGGATAGATGAATGGATGTGTGAGTAAAAGGGTGGATGGAGATGATGGATGGATTAGTAAAAGTATGGAAAGATGGCTAGATGGATGGATGAATGACAAATGATGGATGAGTGAAAGAATTCATGGATGAGTGAAAGGGTGAATGTATGGATGAAAGGATGGGTGGATGGAAGAATAGATGGATGACTGAAGGGAGGGTTGATGGATACATTGATGGGGTGAGTGAAAGGGAGGATGGACAGTTGGACGGAGTGAAAGGGTAAATGGATGGATTGATGAGTGATTGGATGGAAGGATTGATGGATGGGTGGATGAATGGATGGATGAATAGTTGAATGGAGGGATTGATAGATAGATGGCTGGAGAGGGATGCATAGTCTTGGATAGGGATGGGCGGATGGACAGAATAGTGAAAGACTGAATAACACACTCACAGTGAGGATATCTTCAGAAGTGATAAGAAGAAAAAAAAAGAAAACAACAAGGCAAGAGGTCCTCTCCATCTAGGCACTGGAGATCTGCAACAATATCCTCGTATCCATCCTGACAGCCCCAACACAGCTCCAATTTAGGAAGCAGCGTAATACTATTTTAAGAACATTATATCATGGTGCAGTTACACTCCACAAACCAGCTTTGACTCCTATTGACTGTGTGCTTAGCTTCGACCCAGTATAGCTCTCTGCTTCTTTTCAGTTACATTTGTGCTATATAAATACAACATACACACATACATTATACCATACTAATCTGGAAAAACCTTTTTTAACATTAAACTAAAAATATATGTTTTTCAGAATCCTCTGCAAAGCATTTCCTTCCAGGGTGGCTAATATAATTTTCACTTAATAGAGCTTTAAAATATATGTCCTTATTTTATTTGGGTTATTGTTTATGTTTTTATTGTTTTACTCATATGTGAATTGGAAAACTTGCTTCTCGCAAAATCCCTCTCTTCTCCTGGGCTTTGAAACTGCGGGCTAGCACTATAAGGCCAAACATCTGAGAGCCCCTTCTCTGGGTCTCGCAGGTATAATAACCCTGTGCTGTCAGGCAGGAGGACAAGAGGGGACGGCCCCCCACCCATGGCTTAGCATTGTGGGACCCAGTGATGAGGAATCTCCTTTCCTACGCCTTGCAGCCATGGGCTTACTGTACGAGATCCAGTGGATGAGAGAACCTTCCCTGAGCCTCCCAGGTACAACTCAGCACTGTCAGGCCAGGGGATGCCCTCCCAGCCATGGTTTAGTGCTGCGAGGCCCAAGATCCCCTGTGCTTCTCAGCCATGATCTAGTGCTGCGACGACCAGAGAAGGGGCCATTTTTTTTCTCTCTCCCTCTGCTTGGCCTCATAACTGAGGGAGAAAAAACGAAATGTAATTTATGGTGCGTTGGCTCCATGGAGCTCCATGGAGTTGAGCCATTGTGGGCAGCTGCACTCAATGGCTATGCCTAGTGCCAGCCCAGAGTGTTCGGTGTAGAAAAATAACTTAACAGCTAAAAAAAAAAGATTAAACAATGCAACTATTAAAAAATGTAAATAGTCAGGGTAATATAACTTAAAAGGAAAGTGGCAAGAGCCAATAATGTGTCCAGCATGTAGATTAGGTCATACAGGTACCAGTTTTGCTCGCTAGCCACAATGCAATTGTGATAACTGCGCATCACTGATGTGGAAATGAAGCAGCCGCGGTAAGTTGGATTCCAAGTTTATTCTTTACAGCCCCAAACGGAGTGCGGTTAGTAGTTAGAGCTTCAATCTCGTTATCACAGTTGGGAACAGGGAAGGAGAGGAGAGGGCAAGGTGGAATGTTGGAGAGCCAATAGTAAGGGGTGAATAACAATGGGTGCTCTCGCGCAGGAGAGCCTGAACAGTTACTGTCACGCGCTGGCAGCAGCGCGTGACATTGAATATGAATAAATTACAACACATCTTCCTCTCTTGCATGTTTGACAATTATTCACAAACAAAATCATCAAAACGTTTGGGTTTGTTGATGGTTCTGCCAAACCTTCCTCTGAGACTGTGATGGTCTGACACGACCTCAGTGTCTGAATGGGGATCGCTATTGGTCCTTACAAACCTACTCCTAAAACTCTGACTGTCAGATACGACATCAGAATCAGAATGTGAATCACCATCGCCACTCCGATCAAACTCAGGAGCGCGCGAGCTGATATCCTCAAGCTGGTCCGATGTGTGACACTCTGTGGAGTCAGAGGTGGGTGGAGGACTGTGATCTTGCACATCTTCATTAGTGGAACACCCCCTATTGTTATAGGGCATGGAACTGTGGCCCCCTTCAGGTTCATCGTAATCTACCCACAAATCTTTACTGGTACTGTTGGGCTGGCACAGACTTGACCCATCTCTGTTGGCACTAAAAGACTAATATTGGTTCGGCTCTTTTCTAGTGGAATGACATTTGGCCAATCTGTTCATGTGCCAAACTTTTCCATCGCTGAGTCTGGCAGCGTTGTTGTACAGTTTGCTGATGTGCAGTGGAGCGGTGAATCTGCTTTCTCCCTTCCTGGTTTTCCTTTCAAGGCGAACTTTGACCAGATCACCAATCTTGAAAGCATGTTCTTTGACACCATGTCTGGAGTCATACCAATCTTTATAGCACATTTGCGCTTTTTCTATGTTGTTTCTGATGGTTTCAGGTGACCACTCAATTTGTTTGGAAGCTGGCTCCATCCTAGGTCTTTGCTCAGGGGTTGTCTGCTCCTCATCAGGACAAAGGGTGCCTCATTAGTGCTGGCACATGGGGAAATCCTAAATGCCCAAATGAGTTTGAATACTTCCTCTTCCCAGTTGAGGTTGGCATTCCGGGATAGTTGTATATGTCCTTTAATGACTCGATTGAATCGTTCAACGAGGCCATTACCCTCGGGATGGTAGAGTGAGGTGGTGAGGTGGGTGATACAATTTCTTTCTAAGAATGATTTAAATGCCTCAGAGGAGTATTGAGGGCCATTATCAGTGAGCAAGAATTTGGGTAATCCCTCACTCAAGAATAGCTTGTCTAGAAATGAGATGACCGAAGAACTGTCAGTACTTGATACAATTTTTATTACAGGCCATTTGGAGAAGTGATCCATGACCACCAGAATATACTTGATCACTCCATCAGAGCCTTCAATGGGTCCGGTGATGTCCAAACCAATCCTCTCCCATGGCATTGTGGGGGGTTGAGGGGAGACAGAGGAACTCTGGAAGTTTTCAGACTCTTGTCCGAGTCGTTGCAGTTCACGCAATCTCTAATTAGGATTTCTATCTGCTTATCGATTCCGGGCCACCAATAATTGCATCTGACTCTTTGTTTGGTTTTTGAGATACCTAGGTGACCTATATGGCATAAGCTGAGAATTTTATTTCTGAGTGTGAAAGGGGCTATTGCTTTACCTATTCTGTACAACACCCCGTTTTCCAGACTTAGTTCATTTCTTATTTCCCAATAGACCTTGGCATTTTCATCAAGACGCTTTTTCTCAGGCCAGGAGCTGTTGATATATTTGCACAATGTCAGTAGGGTGGGATCTTTTGACATATGTCTTTTCCACTCCTCCGCCCGAGATTCCATCAAGGTCTGAGTTGAATAGTAATGCTACTTTCTCAGCATCTTCTTGCTCATTTATGACTTCGTCGTGGGGTAGGGGTAACCTGCTTAAGAAATCAGCTACCTTGTTCCTAACTCCAGGCCAGTATTCGACTGTATAGTTGTAGTCCAGCAGTTTGACAGACATCTTACTGAGCCTGGGGGAAGCATTCTGCAGGCCGGAGGCAGAGAGGATCTTGATCAATGGTTTGTGATCAGTGCGCAAACGTATATTGTATCCCCAAATATATGCTCTGAAATAGTTAAGAGCCCAAGAACAGGCAAGCATCTCGCGTTCAATCACTGAGTACCTCTCTTCGGCCGAGGTGAGTGATCTCGACGCGAAGGCCACTACCCATTCCTTGTTGTCAGCATCCTTCTGAGCTAGCACAGCCCCGAGTCCTTTGTTGCTGGCATCAGTTGTGACAAAGATTTCTGCTTTGGGGTCAAAACCTTTGAGAAAAGGTGCATTGCTGATTTCCTTTTTGATGGAACTGAAAGTGTTCTGGCATTCTGGTGACCACGCAAATTTAGTCTTGTTTTTGAGTAATTGCCTTAAATTGTACGTTTTTTCTGAAAAGTTACTGAATGAACTTCGAGTAGTATTTGGTTAAACCGAGAAAGGCTCTCACATCATCTTTCCTGGAAGGAAAGGGAGCTTTAAGGATGGCATCAACTAAACCTTGCTTGGGTTTAATACCTTCATGACTAATCGTGTGACCCAGGTAAACTACTTTTTTCTGAGAAAATTTGCATTTGTCTAATTCGACTGTTAACCCATGCCTTTTTAAATTTTCTAATACCTGCTTAAGGCGTGTGTCATGTTCCATTTGGCTGCTGCCCATGACCAAGATATCATCTTGGAAGAACCTCACACCAGCAACGCCCTCAAAGATGGATGACATGACTCTTTGGAAAAGCGCTGCGGCCGAGGCCAGTCCAAATGGTACCCTCGTGAAACGATAACAGCCAAATGGCGTAATGAATGTGGTGTACTTTCTGCTATCCATGTGTAAAGGTACTTGGTGGTACGCAGATTTTAAATCTATAATGGAAAATACATGCATGTCTTTAGTAGCATTGAACATTTCGTAAATGCGGGGCAAAGGGTACTGATCAACAATTATATTCTTATTTAGGTCTCTGAGATCTATGCAGAGTCTAATTTTTTTCGTTGGGGCGTTTGACGACCACAAGGGGAGAAACCCACTCTGCGGATTCAACCTTTTCAATTATTCCGTCGTTGACCAGTCTGTTAAGTTCCATATGGACATCATCTCTGACAGAAACGGGTAGATGTCTAACTTTGTGTATGCATGGGGAGGCAGAGTCTTTAAGCTCAATTTTATGTTGGAAACTGTTGAGAAGGCCCACTTTACCAGAGAATACTTCAGGGTAGTCTTTATGAAGGGAGCTTTTGCATGTGTCATCAATGGACATAACAGGGTCAACACTATTGGGGTTGAGAATGATTCCTAGGTCAGCCTGATCGCACCAACCCAAGACAGAAGGACCTTTTTAAGCTACAAAGAGTTTGCAGAACGCCTTCCTATTTTTGAATTCGAATTCCAGTTCACGAGTTCCTAAGAATTCGATATTATCTCCTGTGTAACTCCTACCAATTACGTTGGATTTTTCAAGTGAAGCACTAATTTTACCCACAAATTGCTGCTTCCATACATTTTCGTTGACAATTGTGAACGGGGAGCCAGAGTCAGCCATTATGTTCATAGGCACCCCACCCATTCTTATTTCACACATAGGTTTTTTGATTCTGGTGGGAGCGAGTTCTAGTATGTCATATTCAATGGAGAACACATAGTTAATCTCGACAGACTTCGAGCTGTCTGAATCTTCAGATTTGGAGTCATCATCATGTTGGATGTGTTTCACAGGCTTGCTTCGTCTCAAGAATTTTCTGTTGCATACTTTAGCGAAGTACCCTATTAACCCACACGACGTGCACTTTTGAAATTTGCCAGGGCACTTTATGAAGTCTGCATAATGGGAGGAAGACCCACAGCGATAGCATCTACGTTCAGTGTCATCATTGTATTTCTTGACCTGTTCATGTTTCTTCTTGTTGGGTTCACTTTACTTGTAAATTTCACTAGGATTCTGGCGAGAACTTTCTTTGAACCTTAATTTGCTAGCATTGGATGTATTGACTGCTTCACCACATTGGGCTCATCAAGAACGGCTTTAGCACATCTGCCTGTAAGTTCCGCTTTTTAACTAAGGCTACCACTTCTTTCAATGGTGACTCGCCATTTACCCAAAGTTTGTCTTGGATGTTGGAGTTACTGGCGTGCATAATTATCTGGTCACGTATGAATTCTTCTTGTAATTGCCCAAATCTGCATGTCAAGGCTAGGGTATTCAAAGCGGAGACGTATTCATCAATGCTCTGGTCTTTGCCCTGTTTCCTTCTTGAAAATTTATAGCGGTCAACAGCAACACATACTATGGGTGAAAAATGTGCATCCAAGTCATCTAAAGCGTGCTGAAATACATCATCACCCTCCCTGACTTTCTTCTCAATTCTATTGTACGTTTTTAAACCTCCTGGACCCAAGCAATACAATAGTACTTTCTTTTTCTTCACAGGAGTGAAATCTTCATCTTCCACAGTTTCAATATAGTTACAGAAATATTCCTTCCACTCTTTCCATGGCATGCATGGTTCACCTTTGATTGGAAGAAAAGCTTGAGGTTGTGAGAGGTTCAATGAGCTTAAGGCACACATTATTAGCAACAAAAAAAAAAAGTTCAATATGCGCAATGAGGGGTGGTAGCTGATCAAGGTGTGCGCATCACCATGAGTGATAACGCACAGTTGTGACAGGTAGCGCACAGAATTTTCTTTTATTGAAATTATTTGAATGAACCAAAGGAAAATTGGTTCCAATTGGTGAAAGTGTGCGTGTCACTGTGGGAAGGAAACGCACCGTAGAATTGTAAGTGTGCGCATCACTGAAATAGGCAACGCACAGAAATAGTGAGCATAACGATGATATAGGAGAACATGAACTGAAGAGCTTGTCACGAAAAAAAAACTGCTTATTTTTTTTTTTTTTATGAAGTGTCACTGTAGGCGCTGGATAACCCACAAGAATGAATGGAAGAGTGAAGAAAGTGTGCGTGTCACTGTATGAGGAAACGCACTCGTAAATAGTACAGTGTGTGCATCACTGAGTCAGGCAATGCACAAGAATTCCAGCGTAGCGGTGAAATTGAAGGAAACAAAATGGCGCCGTACGTGTGCGTTTCATTGACGTCACACGCTCTGTGAGGAAATCGCAGCTTGCAGGAGAAGGGCGGGAGTGTCTCTGACAGGATCCCAGCTGCAAACAGTGTCAGCGAAAGGGCAAGAACTGTCAAACAGAAAGCGGAATGCGGAAGCAGAAACTGGCGAGATTAGATGATAAGCGTCGAAGACAGGACACCTCAAAATCTCCGCGCGCATGCAAACAGCGCTGATCTCACCACATGACAGCTCGGATTCCCTCCGTGAACACAGCAATACTGGACCACAGGAACACGGCAGGACCAACGGAACTGTAGAGCATCTGGGAGGCGCTGGTTAAGATCTGCCAAGAAGTCCCACAGCGCCGCAGCCAAGAGATCTTTCACCTTTCAAGCAGCAACCTGAAACAGGTATCTTCGTGACTTGAAACACACCGCAGTGGGGCTGCAGATAGGAAGTCCGCTCGTCGCCACTTGTGGAAATGAAGCAGACGCGGTAAGTTGGATACCAAGTTTATTCTTTACAGCCCCAAACGGAGTGCGGTTAGTAGTTAGAGCTTCAATCTCATTATCACAGTTGGGAACAGGGAAGGAGAGGAGAGGGCAAGGTGGAATGTTGGAGAGCCAATAGGAAGGGGTGAATAACAACGGGTGCTCTCGCGCAGGAGAGCCTGAACAGTTACTGTCACGCGCTGGCAGCAGCGCGTGACATTGAATATGAATAAATTACAACAACTGATGCGCTGCCTATAAGTGTCTGTATTTCTGGAAATAAAACACTTGAAGGTTGTGTATCTCACCAATATGCGTTATGCTTTAAATTGCCTTGTACGCTGTGCATTTCAATTATATGCTATGATAGTGTACTTCTTTACCGCAATGGTGAGTTCAGTGCTGATGTCAACACAGTGAAACAGTATGCGCGTCACGGTTTCCTTTATTAGTGCCTGACATACTTTGTGAAAGTTACGCTCCGTGCCAGCAGCTGGGCGCGTGTGCAGCACTGTCGTGCAATGACCACAGACTCCACAATCTTTTGTTAGCAAAAAAGCAGTGGCGTAGCAAGGGTGGGCATCCGCCCCGGGCGGTACGAGTCTTGAGGGCGGCAGCCTTCCCCCGCTCTTACCTGCCGTTCTCGGGGCGGCAATCGCCCTCCCCCCCGCTCTTCAATCGGCCGCCTAGGGGCGGCGAATGGAAAAAAATCCCACCATCAATTTTGTATTCCCTATTGCCATCAAAATAAATAGCTCAAATAAGTAAATCTCCTCCGTACAGTATATCTTGGGTGGGTGGGCCTCAAATATTTTCTGCCTACCCGTCTAGTACTGCCTCCCTGGTGAGCCTCATTACCTCACAATGACATTGTCACAATGTCCTATTTAAGTCCTCTACAACCTTAGCCCCGCCCCTCCCGCCTCTGCCTACCTCTAGACCTGTCAGGTGACCTGTGCCACTTGAAGGAAGTGTGGTATGTATTGCAATGTATTTCATGTTCACTGTTTCTTTAATGTTTTGTCAGAACCCTTATGTCTCAGGGTTCTGACTATTGGAATTTGGAGCCCTGGTTGACGAGCTGAGAGTCAGTTACTCTCAGCTCGTCTGCCTGTCTGCTGTGTTGTCGTGGGTTCTTCGTATTAATCTTTTCTTTTGCAAATAAAAGCTTATCTCTTCAAGAAACTGTCTCAGACTTTATTTACAGCATAACCCCATACCACATATTAGTACCAGGAGTGGGGTAAGCTGTTTCTGTCCTTGACCGCACCTATATCGCTGCTGTTTTTCTGGTACCTCCTGCCAGAACCCACCGGCTGTACCTGTTGTCCCGGAATCGCTGTGCCTCTGAAGGAGAACAAGGTGGGATCGTTTAATTTAACTTTAGAGGGACACTTTCCTCTTCAACTGCCGCCTACCTTCACGCGACTGTCCCATGCCAGCCCCGTGCCACCTACTTGACTTTGCCATTGTTGTGCCTCGAGCTCGGCATTCTTCTCTCTCGAGCGGCCTCCTTGCGCTCAAACGGCAGCCTTGTATCGTTCCAGCCACTCCAGCCAGTGTTGTCACACTGCTGTGGGAGCTTGCGCGCTGCCCTTCTAACTTTCTATTAGTGGACTCTCCCTGTGCGCTGACGTAGCACGTTGGCGGCCATCTTTGGTGAGGATTATTTTCCGCTTCTACGGTGATTCACACACCTGTGTGACACCAGCTGTTTTTGTTTCATTCAAGTTGCGGCATCGGTGATCCGCACACCTATTTTTGGCAATTTTCTATGTTTTGCTTTCTCGGAATTTCAACGCCCTTTACCATTTTTCGGTGATTTGCACACCTTACGTGCAGATATTCATCTCATTGCTTTTATCTGCAGTTCAACATTGTTCATTCACACATCTGCTCTGCGAGACCTCATTAAATCTACTCATTTTTTTTTTTTACCATTTCCTCGGTGATCTGCACACCTATCATGTGGGTCATTATTTCACATCATAATTGCTCTTCCTCTTTCTCTTTCTTCTCATTTTATCATATTTTTGTGCCATTTTACACCTTTTCTACGTTCTTTGTGCACCATGGCTACTAATTAAGGTCTCATTCAGCCACCACCTTTTCTACAAAAAGCGGGTAAACCTGACATTAAATGGCTAGAATGGCGTTGCATTTTTGAAAACTATTTAGCCGCCATTGATGCTAAAGCTTATTCTCCTTCAAGGAAAATGGCTATGCTGTTCAATCATTTAGGGATCGCTGGTCAAAGGATTTTCCACAATCTTCCTTGTTCTCTAGCTCCAACCCCTGAAGACTCATCGTGGAACGTTTATTTGGAAGCAAAGGAACGCAGGAGGAAGCAATATCCTGATGTATCAAATGTCTTATTAGAACGATTCAATTTTACTATGTTCAAACAATCCTCCAATGAATCTGTGGAAGACTTTGTTGCCTCTATTAGAGTTTTAGCTGAAAAGTGCAAATTTGGTCCTAACATTGACACTCACATTAGAAATCAATTTGTTTTTTACTGTTCTTCTAAGAAAATTCAAGAACGTTTACTTGCTTGTCGTAATCCTACCCTTACTGAAGTTTTGGATATTGCCATGAGCATAGAAAGATCCATTGTCTCCTCCAAAGTTTTATCCAGTCACTCTACTTCCTTTCCCTCTTCTGTCAATGTCTTGTCTGACGATGATGTTGTTTGTGCTGTTAGCAACAAACAAGTCTTTGACAGAACTAATCGTAGGGGCCAACTCCCTCGCAAACAGCTTGTTTGTTTTCGCTGTGGTTCTAACAATCACATTGGAAACAATCCTACATGTCCTGCCATTGGCAAGAAGTGCTATCGCTGCAACAAGTTTGCCCATTTCCAAAGTGTTTGTAGAGGTGGGGCTAGTTCCTCTTTAAGCAAAGTTAAAGTTTCAAATGTCTCTGTAGATGATACTGACTTCAAAGTTCAACAATGTGAGAAGAAATTTACTAATGTATTACTTACTGTGGATACCAATGGTCACTCCAATGTTTCCTCTATTAAGGGACCCATTGTTGTTGCCATTGTTGATGGGAAATCCATCTCTGTCATGGCTGATTCTGGTGCCCCAATTACTATTCTTGCTGACCGTACATTTCATGAGTTATGGTCACCTGGTGCTTCTCTGTTGTCCCCTGACATCAATCCTAAGGCTTTCGGTGAGCAAGATATTGACCTTTTAGGTTACTTTTGGGGTGTGGTAGAATGTTTGGGCAGATCCATAAAAACCAAGATCTATGTAGCTGTCAATGGCAGGGATATTGCTGGGTCGAAAGACCTTGCTCGTCTAGATATTATTTTGTGCCCTGGGCAAGATCCTCCTATTACTTTAGGTCCTCTTCCTAAGGATGTCTTGCTTCTTGACTCAGAAGATGATATTGTTTCCAACCTTGTTGACTCCTTCCCTAATGTTTTCAAAGATGCTGTGGGTTTTGTAAAGGGTTTTGAACACTGCCTCAAATTAAAGAAAGGTGCTGTCCCTGTTATCCACAAAGTGAGACCTGTTCCCCTCAGTATTAGGGATGATCTCAAAATGTTATTGAATAAACTCAAATCGGAGGGTATCATTGCATCCATTGATGCTTCAGGATGGGTTTCTCCGGTTGTCTTGGCCAAAAAAAAGACTGGGTATCTCAGATTATGTGTTGATTTGAGATCTCTCAATCGTAACATTCTTGTGGATTGCCATCCACTTCCTCACATTCAAGAGATGTTGGTAATGCCAAATTTTTCTCCACCATTGATCTGCATTCGGCATATCACCGGATTCAACTATCTCAAGAAACTCAATCTCTTACCGCGTTTGAAACTCCATTTGGAGCTTTTATATATCTCAGACTTCCTTGTTGACTTGCATCCGCGGCAAGTGTTTTTCAAAACTCATGGACGCGTTATTTGGTGATATGCCGCATGTCCAAGCATTCCAAGATGACATTCTTGTCTTTACTGAAACAAAAGATGAACATATTCAAGTCTTACGTAATGTGCTTAATGTACTTAATTCCAGTGGCATGACTGTTAAACCCAACAAGTGTAAGCTTCTGGTTAACAAGGTTGAGTATTTAGGTCACTTCATCTCTGCAGAAGGGATCAAGCCTAAATTCTGCAACGTTGAGGCCATTAGAAATGCTCCTGCACCAGTTGATAAGGACACATTACGTTCTTTTCTTGGCCTTTGTGAATACTACGCCAGGTTTGTTCCTGGTTACTCTCTTGCTGTTCAACCTTTGAGAGATCTGGTCAGTGGGTAGATGGACATGAGAATACCATAGCCTTTGCCTCTAGATCTCTTTCCGAAGCTAAGTGCCACTATAGCACCATTGAGAGGGAGGCCCTGGGTATTATTTGGGCTGTGCAAAAGTTCAAGACTTACATTTGGGGAAAAAACGTGACATTTTCACGGATCACAAACCTTTAGTTTTTCTATAGGCTGGCAATGGTCTGGGTAAAACTTCTGCTCACCTTGTCAGACTTCTTTCCAAATTACAAGAGTATGATCTGGATATTAAATATATCCAAGGTGGAAGGAATGTCCGTGCTGATTGCTTATCTCGCATTCCTTTACCTTGTAATTCTATTGCTTTATATGACTTTGCTGATGACTGTGTAGTTGGTGTTATTGATGTTTCTGCAAGCGGCGATAAGTTTTCTCATGAGGATTAGATCCTAGCTATGGAGAAAGACGAAAATTTGAAGAAAGTCGAATTTTTGTTAGAAACAAGTGGCCTACTAGTAAAACATTATTTAGTGAATTAAGGTCTTTTGCTCAAGTCAGTGAGGAACTATCTTTTGAAAATGGTGTTTGCATCCGCAATGGTTTGTTTGTGCCTCCTCAGTTACTAAGGGACAAAATTGTTGCCATTGCTCATGAGGGGCATATGGGTATGTCTGCCACTACTAAGAAAATTAAACATGTTTACTGGTGGCCAGGTTTGGATTCCATTGAGGTCAATTTTGTTTATAAGTGTCCCAAATGTGTTGTCTCGGATAAACACTGGAAACTCAACAAAAAACCCTTATTTCCAGTTCCTTTTCCTGAGACACCTTGGGAAAAAATTGCCCTTGATTTTTCTGGACCTTTCAATCTCCTTCCATCTCGGATGAGGTATTTGCTAGTTGGTATAGACTACTTTTACAAGTGGTTTTATTACTCTTTTGTTGAAGTAGCTAACCCTGCTTCTGTCATTTCTTCTATAGAGAACATTTTTAAGATTGAAGGTGCACCTTGTTCCATTGTTACGGACAATGGTGTTTCGTTTGCCTCTAAGCAAATGACTGATTTCTTGGAAAAGTTTGATATTAAACACTACCAAGTTGCCTTGTACAGTCCCTCTGCTAATGGTTTAGTTGAGAGGGCTAATCATATTGTTAAGGAAGGCATTCAAACTGCTGTAGCTGCTAATGTTGATGTCGCTGATTTCTTGCAAGAGAAGGTTTGGGCTTATCTCATTTCACCCCATTCCACCACTGGAGTCACTCATTTCAAAGCTCTCAGAGGTAGGGAGGCAAGTTCAGAGTTGATTCCTGATCGGTTTTCTAATCTTAGTGCTGGTTCCTCTTTAATCAGCAAGAGCTTTGTAAGTGATGATCGTGATGTTGTTAGGACTAGAGTTTTATCTAAACAAATCAAACAAAAAGAGTCATATGACACCCACTCTAGAGTCAAACCCGAAAGTTTTTCTGTCAATGATTGGGCTCTCATTAAGAAACCTTTCAAGGTGTCCAAGGGTCAATCCACCTTTTCTCTTCACGTATGCGTTATGAGGGTTAGTAAACCTTCTCTACTGTAGTAAGGGAGGGGATGGAGGAATAAGGATACAGTTGTTAAACTCACTAATAAGCAAGCTGCATTTTCAAACAAATTTATAATGATAGAGATGAGTACAGTGAATGTTCTTCGGCTTTTGATATTCATCCTAGCATCCCGTTTGCACCTTTTGTTTCTGGAGATGTTTCTATTGTTCCTCCAGCTTCTGACTCTGTTTCTAATCCTGATGCATGTGCTCTTGGAAGTTCTTCTTCTACACCCAATCAAAATGCTGGCATTGAGGGACGGCTTTCTCGCAGCCATCGTGCCGTCAAGCTGCTTTCGAAATTGATGGATTATGTTTTGGATTGATTGTGTTGGGTTTTTTTTGGGTGTGGGGAAAGGGGAGTATTATGATATGTATTGCAATGTATTTCATGTTCACATTTTCTTTAATGTTTTGTCAGAACCCTTATGTCTCAGGGTTGTGACTATTGGAATTTGGAGCCCTGGTTGACGAGCTGAGAGTCAGTTACTCTCAGCTCGTCTGCCTGCCTGCTGTTGCCGTGGGTTCTTCCTATTAAGCTTTTCTTATGCAAATAAAAGCTTATTTCGTCAAGAAACGGTCTCAGACTTTATGTACAGCATAACCCCGTACCACAGGAAGTCAGCCAGGGGAAGACTACCAGTCGCTTGCTCCCTCTGGGTACAATAATTGAGCTCAGTCCGAGCTGGTGATATTTTTAAGGCATGTTTATGTAATGGGCACCAAACTAGAAAATAAATGTATGTGGGGTATGCAGCTCCTAAAGAAGAATGAGTGTCTATGTGGGTCAGCGACTATTCTGTAGGGTATGCAGTGGGCGTGATCCTGCAAGAATCAAATTTCCTCATACACCTGTATAGGTGTCATGCTTCATCATAGGGTGTTTGCTCCTCGTTTGGCCAGTGCTGGAATGCCTGACTGGCACCCTCAATGGGGGCTCTTTGCCGGAGATCTTCTTGCCCGCTGTTTGGTAAAGTGCTGCTGTGGGGGCGTAAGAAGTAGATTGGTGTTGAGGTGTGAAGGTGTGAGGTTAAAAATAGAGAAAGAAGTACATCTCAGGAAAAACTTTAATGAACAAGATCTCTTACCTATATTAAAATTGTGTGGTGCTATCTATTAGACTTTAGTTATCTAAGATGCTAGACCTTGATGCGCTCTAAGTCCCTCCCATTGTTAGACACCAAACTAGAAACTCACTCAAGCTGGCGGTACATAAATGCGACTTCAACCTGGGACAGCACAATGAACGCTTTAGTGGTGCCATATTGTCAGAGTAGGGCCAAGTCGGCCAAAATGGCTCCTGTAGTAAATTTGCTTTACAGCTTACTGTGAAATTGGCCTTCGAGTGTCTCAAAGAGAATAGGACCAGTGTCAGGAAGTGGCTTGCTGGTGTCTCCAAAGAAGTAGCACAAAGTAACCACACCACCTAGTTGATCAATGGACTCTATTACATTCCACGGCAAGAATTCAGCAAAGTAGATCTTGGAATAAAACTAGAGTGAAAGGCTCACGAGAGCATGAGGAAATACGTGAATATAACAGATATATCTTCTAGCGCTAATGCCTTTGGGTACGCCGTCTAGGTGACGTAGTTTATGTGACAGTTCACTATGTCATCACAATGCAACATGCCTAGCGCATTGGTATAATGGTATCTTGATAAGTAGTTGATTGGGTTAATGGCATCCAGGTTTGTAAGGTGCAGAGAAATTGCATTTCTGTAACTCGAGAGTGTATTTTTTCAATGGTTGGTGAGGTCTGTGCTATAGAGGAGTTTGAAGGGTTTGTGGTCAGTAGCCAGCTTGACGTGGCACCTGTACAGGTACAAGTGAAAATGGATGCACCCTGATTTTATAGCCATGGGAGCCTAGGCGTCTCATTGCTCTGGCCCTAAGATGGCAACGCTTACAAAGCCAAGGGGTTCCCATTCACTCCCCTCCTTGGTCCTGCATCAGAACGGCACCTTGCCCTACAGGACTGACATCCACAATCAGCTCAGTGTCTTTGCCAGGGTGGAAGTGGCTCATGCAGAAGGGAGCACTGAATGGATTGGAACACCTGTTGTTCTGTGGCTCCACACTACCATGGCAAGTCAACTTTCATCAGCATTCTCAGTTGCTCTGAGAAATTGTTTAGATTTGTGATGAATCTCCCATAGTAGGGAGGCATCCCAGTGAAACTATGTATACCTCCACAATTGATTGAGGCAGAACTGCACCTCTATTGTCAGCATCCTTCTGAGGGTCCTCTCTGATCCTGGCAGCTGAGAAGACATAGTTATCGAATTGCACTTCCATCATTAGGAAGTTGCACTTGCACTTCAGCAGGATTAGTCCAAAGTTTGCTAGGCATTGTAGTGTCCCTTTGAGGCACGTCTTGTTTTTAGGGATGCTATGGACATATATCTGTATATCATTGCTGACGTCAGTCATGCCATCCAGACCCAATGGAGTCTCTTTTATAGCATTTTGTAAAATGTCTGCTACTGATGCAATGCTGAAATTCTGTTATTTGTATCGCCTCAGACTCACAAGTTTCGGGAATATTGTACTCAGCTGCTTTCGTTCAACATGAGTTGATGATAACTCGCATTGAGGTCATGTTTGGAGAACCAGCGGGCTCCATGTAAGTCACTGATCACTTCAAGAGTGATGGTATGAGGTGCCTCGCCCATTTAATAACTCTTGTTGAGAGCCTTATATTGATGCACAGCTAGATGGCACCTGGTTGTCTCGGCTTCTTGATGACCACCATCGATGACACCCCAGATGTGGGGACTGAATATTTTTTATCTCTCCTATTCATTATAGTTAACTTGCTCCATTTCAACAAGAGGTCACAGGAGGAAGGGCACCTACCTGTGTCTGAGTGGACGATACTAGAGGTGGGTTGATGGGAGGTGCAGGACCTGGCGTTCCTCCTGGAAGGTTGCCCGGGTTTCCACCATCAACGTCATGCATGCTGGTTGCATACAGTCTCGCCTCAAATGGGCACCTGTTGATAATGACTTCATGCAGTACTCTTTCTCATGACAAGTTACTCACTCTAGCAAGGGCTCATTTTCTTTATGGTATTCATTCTTGTCCTTTATCTTTGTTTTGTTTTTCTTCTGGTGAGTTCAGAATCTCACTCATGCTTCGGTGACTTGGCCTCAGTTCCTCCCACAAGTGGGAGGTACACTCTCATGCCCCATAAGCAAGGTCTTTGCAGTGTGTTGTGATAGACTATACCTTTATGTTTTTGCAGTTTTATACAGCTCAAACTCGACCCGAATGTCTTGGAGCGCTTTACATGTGCAGCAGTTACATTACACAAGGACACATTAATTTTTTGCAGGCACATGAGATTAAGGGCCAGATGTATAACCCTTACATTTTGCAGCTCGCAAATTGCTTCGCTTTGTGACTCGCAAAATACAATTTACAACAGTGTCTCAGACACTGTTAGCGGTTCCTAATGGGGTCGCAAGTTGCCTGCCTCATTAATATTCATGAGGCAGGTGCTATTTGTGACCCCATTAGGAATGGCTAGCACTCCCAGGGTCAGCAGACCACCATGTCTGTGACTGCTTTTTAAATAAAGCTGTTTTTTAAAAAATGCAGCCCGTTTTCCTTAAAGGAAAACAGGATGCATTTAAAAATAAAAATAAAAACGTTTCTGCTTCATTTTTTAAGAGCAGGCAGTGGTCCCTGGGACCACTGTCTGCTCTTAAAAAATAATTTCGCACACACTCACAAACGGGAAGGGGTCCCCTGGGGACCCCTTTCCGTTTGCGAGTGGCTTACCACCTACTTGAAGTAGGTGGTAAACTGCAAGTGTTTTGCGACCGCAAATGCGGTCGCAAAACAATAGTACACTGAAGTGCGAGTCACTATTAGGAAGGGACACCCTTGGCACATCCTTTCTTAATAGCGAGCCGCAAAAGCTATTTTGTGAGCCACTGACTCGCAAAATAGCATTTGTACATGCCAGGACACTTTTTGGCAGTCGCAAACGGGCCGATTTCCCGTTTGCGACCGCAAAAAACGGTCGTACATCTGGCTCTAAGTGATTTGCCCAAAATTACAGGATGTTGACCCAGTGGCATAGCTAGTGCTTTTGCCGCCGGGACAATCCCGCAGTTTGTCACCAAGTGACGGCTGGCGCATGTAGGTAAGAGGAGGGGGGATGCATGTGAAGTGAAGGGGTGAAGTGAAAGGGGGAAGTGCCGCTGTGTGCCACCCTCAAAAACAGTGCCCCGCGCCCCATCTATGCCATTGTGTTGAGCCGACTCTGAGACTCAAACCTGGTTCCCCATTTCCGAAGTCGGTGATGAGTGTGCCATGTGGACCATGCGTGAGTCACAAATTCTCATGGCGCAACCGCTGCCTACCGAGCATGCACACCTTGGCGGCCGGTGATTGTCAGGTCCTTTCAGCGTTGGGCAAATGAGCAGGCGTCCTCTATGATTCACGGCCTAAATAAGGGTTTTGAAGTTGAATTTAAAAACTGGTGGGTCTCTCAAAGGGGCGTGGCCAATGTAATTAAGGCTGTGGCTTAAAAACACAAGCTAAAAATCTGTGCTCAGCATTATGTGCCCCCACTGATATTTTGCTGCTTCTGTCATTGCATCCAGATATATAATACAACAAGTATCAGTACACCTACAACAAGCCAGGACTATTGGCGTTGTCAATGGTTGTTAGTTACATAAAATAAATAGGCAGCACCTATGGCTTCGTTGTATATAATTATGAAAATGCCTTAGTTTTGTGGGAGTGGCTGTGGTGACGGGGTAACGACTAGAGGTGCCGACCATACAGTTTAAGGCTGGAAGTACGAGTCATAGTGTTAGTTCACCATCCTGTGTTTCTGGGTAAGTCACAAAATCTCCCTTGCCTACTAGAATTAAGTAACTAGTGCTTGCATAAAGCGCTTCGGGGTGCGCAATATAGAACTGCAAAAAAAGTTACATCAAATGCAATGAACTGCTGCAGAGTTAACAAGTTTTTTTTCAACCCTAAAAGGAGGAGGGGGCAAATATAGCCGAATAGAGACCCGTCTCAGCGCCTGCTTTTTAGAGCTGCCAGTGCTGAGCACTGGCAGAACCCGGGCCACTTAAACCCCTAGCCTAAAGCATGCACAGCGGGCCTGCAAAGAAAAAACAAGCATTTGCAATGAAATAGGTCTCACATTTATGCGAATTTGAGCTATTGGCATTGTAAAGCTGGGGTGGGACTCGGTCCCCCAGCTACTACTGCTCCAGAGGGAGGAGCCTGCCCTCATAAAGCCAGCGGCAGCCTCCCGCAGTGCGGGACGCGGTTACCGGGTTGGTGCCGCTTTGGATTGTTGTTTACTACTGCTTGCATGCAGCTGGGGTGGGACTCGGTCCCCCAACTACCACTGCTCCAGAGAGAGGAGCCTGCCCTCATAAAACCAGCGTCAGCCTCCCGCAGCGCGGGCCACACCCGTGCAAAGCCCAGGCCAAGGACGGGCCCGTCATAGCCCGAAAGAGGCCGGGCTGGGCCACCCCACTAAGATTTGCCTTTGGATCCACCGGTACTTGTGATTGGCTAGGATTCTAAGCTGCTACTACGACCAGAGATATAGTGTTTATTCCCCTTTAACGTGTTTTCCTGTTCTGAGGACTGTGGCTCTCTGCTGTCTTCTTGTTTATTCAGCCTTATACTATACTAATTTGTTCCACCTTAGCTCCCGAGTATGGGCAAGAGGAAGGGGACTCCCAGTGTGCCTAGTGTGCTACCACCACCCCGTACCTGTTCCACTATTGATAACTATCTAACCCGGGCAGTGGATATGGTCACAAACGAAATTCGACTGGTAGAGCGACGCCTCTCACTCACTACAGAGGAACACGTCCCACCTGTACCCTCGCTCCAGCCTAATAACCAAAGCTCTTCTGAGTCACCCCCGCTGAGTGTATCCACCGCAGCAAGTCCACCTGCTGGTTCAATTGGCTGTGTATGCCCTGGGGAGAAAGGTCTAATTCCCAATGTCACTATAGCATGTTCAGGGTTGGGTCATCAGCATCAGGAAGGGGAATTGAACTTAGCCCTATTGGTATGGAGGGTGGTGATCAACATCGCAAATCCGATTTAGAGTGTGGCCCACAGGCCAAGCGCAGGAGGAAAGCCGTTAAATCCACGAAAATCAGAAATCCTGTTGCAAAGGACAAAATGACACCCTGCAATAGGGCTTGTAATGATGAAATGTCAGGGCTAATGTCTGCTGCTAATGAAAATATTTGGAACCAATTGAGTAGGTGCATAGGTGATCTTTTGGACTCCAAATTGCGTCCCATCATTGATACACTAGCACAAAATGAAGCCAAACTAGTGAAGGCATCGGCCCTCAGGACTTCTACAGGCTCTCAGTATTTGGTCACTGATGTACCCCCTAACAAAGCCGCCCAGAACATGGAAGTGCACCATACAAAGGAAAAAACACCTGTTAAGCAACCAGTAACAGGTGACTCAAGCCAGGTTCCCCTACCTGTGATCGATCTTCCCCTGCGCCTACTCCTTAAGTTATTGTCCTGACCAATGTCCCCAGGCTCGCAGCTGGCAGTACGGAATCCACCAGGGGTGTAATGAACAAATTTAAACATTGGTTGAACAGCAATGTTCCTGGCAATTGGGACTTGTCAAAAGAGATACTGTTGGCAAGACGTGTGGGGGGATTGGCGGGGGAGGAAATAGGTTCAATGGTTTTGTTATTGTGGTTAACTTCCGTAATCCTATTGTCGTCCAGGAAATACTGCGTAAAGCAAATGTAGGAATGGTCAAAACTAGTCCTGTCAAGATACTGCCACTTGTTTTTTTACCGGCATCTTGTTAACCCACTCTGCAATCTTCACGGACCAATCGCACAAAAGAGTGTTTGGCTTAGACCCCCTCCTCATACGATAGTCCCCCTGAACAATAGCTTCACAGTCTTGGCTGGGATGGAGGACATTGATGGACCGTTTAGTGAGGAGCATGGTCGCTCTGGCGCTTTGGATAAGGGTGGGGTACTTGATAGTCCTATCTCTGTTGCCCAATTGACCTCCAATCCTGTACTGAACCATCTTGGTAAAGGGTCTGGCGCCTTGGATAAGGGTGAGGTACTTCTTAGTCCTCACTTTGTTGCACAATTGAACTCCAATCTTGTACTGAACCATCTTACCGAAGTGTCTGGCGCGAGCAAATCCATGGTCGAAGGTCCAATAGATGATGTATGCATACATTTTTTAAGCTAGAACATTGCGGGTTTAGCCTCCAAGATCTCGATTGAAGGATGGCAATCTTTTATTATTAACTTTGATATAGTCTTTATGCAGGAAACCTGGAAGGTAAATTAAATAGTATTTGATGGATTTACGTGCTTTAGTTTGCCTGCGATTCCATCCCCAGCGGGCAGAGCAAAAGGGGGATTGACTGCCTGGTTTAAAGCCAATATTGACTGTTCTATTGTACAGCTTTTTCAGGAGCAGGGGGAGGCACAGGAATTCTGCCTTAGCTGGACTGAAATTCATAAGATCTACTAGGTATACTTTTACAATAACAATTTTTCGTGTAAGGGTGATTGCAATTTTCAAAGTCTCTTTACAGGCCTCTTTTTATTGACACGCTCATGGAGAAAGAAGCTTGGGCTGAATGCCCACTTAAGTTGATGGTGGCAGGGGACTTGAATGCCAAACTGGGTCACCCGCCGGCTCTATCTCCAACAACTTTTGATCTATTTGCTCGAGAAATTGATCGTAATGTGATGGATACTAGGGGGAGGGTCTTATTTTTCCTCCTGGCAGAACGGGGTCTGGTCAACAAGGCCCCTAATTCTATTGGCTGTCATATTTCAACTTTCATAGGGCGGGGAGCTGGGAGCACCATAGATTACATCTTTACTTCCGGGAGTATGTCTTTAATTATTAATAACTGTGAGGTTCTTACCCAGATCTATAGCGACCACAAACCCATTACTGCGCAGTTACTGTTCCCACATGTGCAACATAAGTTTAAGTCAATGCCTCCCCAGGTTCTATCTAGTAAGGATGCAGGCCCTAGGGTGGTATGGCGATCTGCAAACCTGAAGAGTATTATGTCTCAGGTAGTATGCAATAGCACAGCCCTGGTGAATAGTTGCTACCTCATACCTTGAAAACCGGCTCTCATTCTAACTAATTTTTCAAATCTTTTATCGAGGATAAAAGAGATGGATTCTAGACCCATTGCCCAGCCACGTCGTCATTACAAATCATGGTTTGACAAAGCATGTAGAGCAGCCAATGATTCTTTACACAGGGCCAGAGATCAGAGTGTCATTTTAAACAGCAGAAAGATATATCAGCTAGCAATTAAGAGAAGGAAATTGGCCATGAAGGAGGAGAAATGGGATTCCATTGTGGGTGCAGGCCAATCGAAAGACCCTCATGCTTTTTGGAAAGCAGTGCGGTCTGTTTTATCCTCTATACTACCCCAAGATAAAGTAACAGCTCATATCTCGGCAGATGCATGGGTGGCGCATTTCTCTGGGTTATATTCTATTGACTGCAAGGCTGACGATGCTTCTGTGCCGATGATTCCAATGTGTCCAAATCTTGTTTTTAGTGAGGATGAGGTTTTTAAAGCAATTGTAGACAGCAGATACAAGAAGGCTCCAGGAACGGATGGTATTCCGCTTCATTTATTCAGGGAGGACCCAGTGTTTTGGTCTCCGGTCCTCACCTCAGTATTCAACTCTGCCTGTAGCCAGGGTGTGCTAAGGTCATGGTGTTCATCAATAATTGTCCCCATTTTTAAAAAAGAAAACATGCATGATGTTAAGTGCTATCGCCCGATATCCATCTTGGATTCTGCAGCAAAAACCACTCGCAATGATTTTTGCTGGAGAATCCAAGATGGATCTGGACCATTTCCTTGACTGGATTAATGTTAATAGTATACTTGCCCCAAGTCAGTGTGGGTTCAGAAAGGGGCTCGGAATTATTGAACAGTGCCTTAATCTCCATCTTATTGTAGCAAAATACAAATATGCAAAGGGAGTCTCCACCCACATGGCGATTATGGACCTGTCAAGCGCCTTTGACTACGTCTCCCGATCAAACCTGTGGGCCATTTTAGAGAGCATGGGTGTTGATGTAGGCTGGTTACATTTTTAAGGCATCTTCACCATGCCCTAATCCTTTTTCTCCTCTATACAAACGACCTGGAGAAAACATTAGTATCTGTTAGGGCGGATGTTCCGTCTGTGGAGAAAAAGGCAGTGCCCGCACTATTATATGCTGACGACGTGGTCCTCTTGGCTAGGACAACAAATGGCCTTAAAAAACTTATCGTCAGCTTCATGTGAGATCTGGGCCTGGAGCCAAATTTTAAGAAAACATTTACTGTGATATGTGGCCCAAGAAATAGTAAAACCCGTACGCTAAATATTGATGGCAAACCCCTAGATAGGGTTAGTTTCTTTCCCTATTTAGTCCTGGAGTTTGATGAAGGATGTACATGGCTTACTTGCATCAAAAATAGAATATCCCAATATACTCAAGCTGTAGGCACTACTTCATTGCTTATTATGTCTATTGGTAATAAAGCCTATTGCTCCTATATTACAGATATACAACCGGAAATGCTTGCCGATTTTAACGTATGGAATGGGTATTTGAGGTTGCATGGATGCACCTGCGATGCAGATAGAGGAGAATAGATTCTGCCACCGGTTACTGGGCGTTTCTCCCTCATCCCCGCATTGTTATGTTTCATATAGAGGCCCTAATATAGACGCGTTCATATATACCGTATAGGGTCATATTCGCATATGCCCTATTATGGTCATACTCGTACATGCCCTATTTTGGTCATAATCGTCTATGCCCTATTATGGTCATGATCTTCTATGCCCTAATATAGGCATGATCTTTCACCTACATTAATTCCCTACAGTACACAACGAGCTCTGAGGGTTGAACGTTATCTAGTCTGTGGTTAGAACACTGCAGGGTTTTTCCCGAACACAGGCCTACAATGTACTCATAAATTATGCATGAGCATTCACCAGCTACATCTCCCGCATAATATGTATGTACAAAGTTCACCCCTGACGTCTTCCTCATGTCTAACAAAGACCAATACAAACCATACTGAGGGACGAGATACTTTAGGGTATAAATACACCATATCTTGCCACGGTAAAATAGAGGGAACCGAGACTTCCATGCTGACACACTGACCAGAGATGCTGAGGCTCCTGCATGCAGTCGCTCCAGCTGACAGCGGTCTAACACAGCCCTTGCGGGGTGTCCAACTCGAGACCAGGACGGGGTCCCACACTCTCTCTATTCAGGTAATGGGGTTCGACTAAATCCTAGAAGGATTCTTGGCTCTTAGGATTTTAGACCTACACACATGCAAGGTACACTTAGGTACATCTAGTTAGGCATCGTAGGAGTACGTGCACTTTTATAATGCATTCTATATATTCATGTATGTAACCATTATTACTGCAATATGGTAGAACTGTACTATCCCTTCACTTTGATCGTACTGCTGATAATATATCTCTGCTATTATCTACTGGTGGCTGCAGCACATATATTCTACACCAGAATAACAACTGTTCAATAAATACTTATTGAAAGCCCAGACTGTTTATTCTGTGTAACTCTCTGAGACAAACCAAATAAGTAAGCACGAGTGACTGAGCGAAAAGTAGGACATTGTTTCCACGATTCTGAGGGATCAGGGTTGTCATGATCTAAGGTTGCCAGAAACTAATCTCTCCCCGATAAGAGGAGATTCTAGTGGCACTGTGAGCTAGCTAATGCAAATCCAGCTAACATACAGGGTGGGGGTGCACAGAGCCAGTCTGCCACCAAGCCCACGGTTTATGTTATCCAAACGCGCAGGTCCTGCAGGGGTACTATAGGAACTACACGACATGGCGCCACCAACGTTGGTTGGGTACTTATTTAATAGTAGAATCTGAGTAGTTCTGTCGTGCTATTCTCAGAGAACCTACTCACAAAACCCCAGAGACGTCTGGAGTGGGTGGGCACAAAATCCGCCACAGCTGAGTAGTACAAAAATACTATTTATTGGCTGTTGGTTAATCAAGCTTGAAGGACATTTAGTTCCCAAATTGTGCATAAAACCTTTATCTCAGTTCTCTTGGAAAAACTTTTCTTTTCAAAATGACTCAGAGCGATGAAGAAAGAGTAGATCTGCATCTCTCAGCCGGAGAACACCCCGAAAATGCAATTGAAATTGCACCCAAATTCAGACATACGCTCACCATGAAACTATTGAAAAATGGTTTTCCACCAAGGTGTGGCGTAGTAGCTCTCGTGATTGAGGCACACGAATCAAATAAAACAGAGGTATTCTATTCATGGGTTACATTCCCATCAGCAGATCCCGTAACAAAGACATTTCACTACTACATAGAAGGAGATACACCAGAGGAATATTGTCCATTCGATGACATAGAGATTCCACTCACTTACCAGGAACACTTATACTGGTTTAAAGGCGCCCTACCCCACTTAAGAGCAAGAGAAAGATTAGGCCCGCTCGGAGGAGACGGAGCCACATGGCCGATACTAGCGGCTTATACACCGCATCCTGACATTGGCACAATGCCAAAGCCAGAATTACTCATACAACACAGAGATTTAATCAAAATCTACAGAAACCTGACACAATTCGTCATGAGGACTCTCACAGTTCAACCAACAATAGTTGCAACAAACGGGACCCAATTCCAGGGTACAGCAACTAAAATTACTCCTCAAACATTACACGCGGTAATGGGCAAAATGCCCGCAAAACGCGAACAAATACCATTCTGGATAGCTCAGAAAATAACTCAGCTTGAGGCAGTATTCCCGAATACTACCAGCTATGATAAACACAGAATACTAACAATCTGCTTGCCCATGCAGATCACACCACAAGTAGAGGACTGCACCTCTTGGGGTTCAGTCTTTGCTGCCATATATACCAGAACACATGGTATCCCGTCATTAGCAGTAGTACCTGACGTATTGAGACAGATACAAAATGAGTACGGAGCAGAACCTGCCCTAAACTTAGGGATGAAGTTACTAAATAACTTTGACCAGGTATCAGCCATAATACTAGCTAACATTAAGGGGGAAGCAGCTTCAGTGGCGATCCGCCAACGCCTAAGGGAGTTCAGTCCAGTGGATCAACAACACAAACTATCCAAAATAATTGAAACTGCATATACAGAACTAGGCAGAGACAGTCTAGGTGGGAAAGCATTAAAACCACAACTGGTAGGCAGTCCTGAAAAGGACACTACAAAGCAGACACCTACTTCTTCTAAAAAGAAGTGGGAAAATAAAAAACAACAAAAGTCTAAAGACAGCAGATCTCAAACCAGAGGTAGGTTTCCTCAACAGGAGCCCTCTGAAAGGAGGTATAACCTCAGGAATAGGGATAATATTAAAAAACCTGACAGGTATCAGGATACTGATACTCGTTCCTCTCGTTCCTTTCAGGGTTCATCAAAAAACTCCGAGAGGGAAGGATGGTCAGAGGAGTGTACAAAGTCCAGAGACACGCAACGCGCTGCGGACTACGCACCTAAAAAAGAAGATAAACAAAAACAGAAACCTCAGTTCAAAAAGAAGAAGGTAGCAGGTCTCAAGATCAGACATGCCCAGAATTCTGAGGACACAGCTTCTGAACGGGGAATGGGCTCTGACAATGCTAGACAGCGCGGCAGAAGTAACAATAGCTCGCCAGAACCTGAAGGAATTTCTGGTGACAGCAGAGTTGAGTGAGTATATCACGGTGGAAACACCTGATACTCGGGTAAGTGTCCCACATAAGTTACATGAGATAGCACTCCGGATGGAGGGGAACAAGCCCAGAAAAATTAAAGGTCTCTTTTGGAAAAATCTGTCATCAGGTTATGACATTCTATTAGCAGAACAAGACTGGCCGCCAGCATTCGTCATGCAGTGCCCTAGGGGAGAAACGGTAATTCTTCCAGTATTTTCCGACCTCGTTCCATACTTTTAAAACATGCATATGCGCAGGAGTGGGCGGTTGCCCTAGCTCCAGCATTGTACAAAAATCATGTTGATTGGGATGAGGATTCAACCCACCACGTGGTCCCGTTAAAAGTTTCCCCAAATGCTCAAAGGCAATACCCTATAAAGCAGGAAGCTAAAAAACAAGTCAGGGAGATCCTAGATCAACTAGAATACCAGGGGGTGATTGAAACTTGCACTTCACCTATGAACAATCCTTTGTTCCCTGTAATAAAACCTGACAACACATATCGTTTAGTTTTGGATTACGGACATTTAAACACTTGCACAAAAACATTTGCAGTTCAAAATGCACACAGTGCCGCATTAATGAATAACATTGTGCGGAAAAAATACAAAACAACACTTGATATCTCAAATGGATTTTTCTGCCAAAATATAGCGCCTGAAAGCAGGTATTTGACCGCATTCTCAGCGCTAGGGTCCCAATGACAATTTTGTCGACTCGCCCAAGGGTATAAGAATAGCCCTTGGGTTGTTTTCAGCAAGGGTAACGGAGTTACTCCAAAATTTGGATGAATAAGTATTGTCCTATGTGGATGATATTTATCTGACGGACAATGACTTACAGAGGCACTTGACCAGGGTGAGCACCATTATTATGGGATTCGCCTCTGAGGGCTATAAGTTTAATTTCAAAAAATTAAAAATTGCCCATCTCAATGTCCTGTTCTTGGGGTATGAGCTGTCAAGTGAAGGAAAAAGCCTAGCAGCTAACTTTTTAGAAAAGTGTGCGCTGCTCCAACCTCCAAAATCATTAAAGAATTTACAATCAATTCTGGGATTCCTGAATTTTTGTAGAACATACATTTTAAATTACGCAGAAAGAGTAAAACCTTTCTACGACTTAATAACACCTGATTTTTCAGTCAGACAATGGACACAGGAACATACAAACATCCTACGTTCACTACAAGAAGACTTGATAGCTTCTAAACATTTACAGACACACGTAAACGTACGCAACTTAGTGATCCGAGTAATAGCGGGTCAATGCGGGTACACTTATTTAACTTTCAATGAAGGCGAAACAGTACCAATCGCATACAAATCACACCTGTACACAAACGCAGAGATGCGTTTCACTTCAACAGAAAAAATCCTGACAGCAGTGCAGACCGCTGTAGCAAGAGAAAGAGCTCTGGCTCACGGTAAACGCATAATAGTCGTGACCCCAGTACCAGCCTTAGAAGCTGTAACAAAGGCTAGCATTCCAAATGCGAAAGCCTTACATCCCAGATGGATACAATAGGCTAATTCTCTTACTGCAACGGATGTTGAATACAGATTTGATCCTAGTTTAAAAACACAAGCATTTCTGCAATACGAACAAGAATATCCTCTACCGGCCATAGGGAGTAAGCAAGCTTACAGCGCAACGTGTGCAATCGTTAAAGGTCACATGCACGATGGAAAGTTCCATCCAAGTTGCACTAAAACACAATCTCTAGGAGACTGCACGGCTCAGTTGGCAGAATTAAAAGCACTAATACTGGCACTGGTAAATACGGAACACAAATTCCCCACACTTTTTGTGTGTGATTCCTTTTACTGTGTACATTCGTACAATGAATACTTACATCATTGGGAACAAAACGGGTTTAAAGACGCAAAAGGTGGCCCAATTAAGCATAAAATGCTATGGGAACAGGTAGTGGAGTTGAGAAACGAACTACCAAGGGCTCACGTGATACATACACTGAGTCATCAGCGTGATGGCGTTCACGTTGAAGGGAATTCATTGGCTGATGAAGCCGCAAAGGGGCTGTTCGCAAAGCTTCCGTAGCTGCAATCACTCGTTCAAAAACGAGAATAGACGGCGAGATTTTGGTATCTTTCAATGCTTCATGCAAAGGCAGCACAGCAGTACCTAAAAAAATTCCACTCAAGTACTCCTACAAGTTAGATGCACAAAACATTCCATATGCTCAGATTCCTGGAGTGGGGGATAGAGTAATACCAAATATGGATCGTAGGCAAAGCTTAATTCTAGCAGCACACGAGGGTTTGGGTTCTGCGCATACAGGCGTCACAGCGACTATTTCTTTACTGAAACAGTGCTACTGGTGGCCGGGGTTAACAAAGCAGACCAAAGACTATGGTGCTGATTCCGATTCGGACCGGAAAATATACCGACCGACTCGGTACCGGAATGTAGTCCGACCGACACGTACCGGCGCTGCCCGATCCGCGTAGTACGATGCAATGCATGTGAATTACGACCGACTCGTACGGAACACAAGCCGAACCACCGAACCGCACGGAAACCAGCTATCCGGCCGGAAAACTACGTGAATAGAACCGACCGACACGCACCAGGAATGAACCTGACAGAAACTTACCCGCGAACTCCAACTCGCGCAGTACGATGCAATGCGTGTAAAACCAGACCGAGTTGCACGGAGCTCAAGCCGTACGACCGACACGCATACAAAACCGAGCCGAAGAAACCCAATACTCCGCGACCGACGCGTACGCCGCACATGAAACCCATCAGAAACACAGCTTGAAATACTCGGAGAAGCCCGCACGAGCCAACTGCAGCATCCTACTTGGTCAGAAGAACGTCTCCTACATGCCTAAAACCTACAAAGGAAAAAATACAAAAAAAAGGGTCAAACAAGCAATGACAAAGTCAATAAATACAGGGGGAAAAAAACATGGAACAAAGACACACCCACAACTCCACCCATATAAAGGCCACAAATCCCTACCATGATCCTTTGCAAATTCAACTGACCTGCCAGCACAGAACACCATCAGACAGCAACCACAGACACACTCACAACTCATCCATCACACAAGCCACACACCATTAGCACCTCCCAAATAGCACCCTCACATACACCCAGCAAAACCTACACTCACCCACCCTCACTTGCACACTCACACACACATCAATCCCCACCACCACCAATCACCATGCCCCCAAAGAAGAATCCAAAGTTCCTAGACAGTGAATTGGAAGTCCTGGTAGATGAAATCCTCAGGGTAGAGCCACAATTGTTTGGTACATTAGTCCAACAAACCCCCATGTCGCAGAAAACCAAGATGTGGGAAAGGATCGTTGACAGGGTGAACACACAATCACCATGTTTGCGCACAAAGGAAGACATCCAGAACAGGTGGTATGATGTGCGCAGGAGGGTCAAGTACCTACTCAAGAAGGATTACGCCTTGAGTCATCGCACCGGCAGTGGCCCTCCTGCCAAACCAGTATACCTCAGGCCCTGGGAGGAGAAGGTGCGGGCCATCCTACCACCAGAGAGCGTACATGGACTATCAAACATCCCAGAGCCTGGTGAGTACACAACCAATATACCCAATATTGTGTGACAATACACACACATCACTGTCAAGGGGATAGTCAAACCATGCACCCTTAGCAAAGCCACAGTAACCAAAAGATAATCGTCACAAGATGTGTATGTTAGTTAGACAAACACAATACATGCCATCTCATAGTGATATGTAACTGTGTCATGACATGTACAAACCTAACAACAAATAGAGCAAGGCAGTGGCACAAATCTAACCAACAAACACTGTCAGACATTTTGCCACCACTAGAACACCACCTCACAGGGAAGCTCACTGAAAGGAAGGCATTGTGTGTATGCTGGTGAAGTGAGTGTAGCCAATAGCATGATGGGAGTTGTAGTCACAGATATTGGTCACCCTCACAATTGGCCCATCAACACCACTCTGAACCATGCTCACATCACAGGGAGTGGAAAAGAACTGACAAGATGGCTCACACTGGGTACTGCTGTGGGGAGCACAAGGCCCTGCTGGGAACTGAGCACCAACCAACAGCAGGACACCACTGACTGACATCCTGAAAGCCAACTTGCACTCCCTGCAATGGAAGCACGTTCCATGGTGGGATATCTGGCTGGGTGGGAAGGAGGACTGACAGCTCTGACCATAGTTACAAGCAGCTTTTCTCACACACCCCCTTAACACAAACTCCACACAACTCACCTGGGAGAATGCAATGCCTCACACTTTAATTAAATATCCCACAAAGAACCACCACACTGGGTTATGCTGTGTGGAGCACAGGGACACTTTTGTGACTTGTAGCCAAACAAACACCAGGACAACACTGTCAGCCATCCTGTCAGCACAGGCACACTACCCCACAGGGAAGCAGAGTCAAAAGGAAGGAAGTATGGGCATGCTGGGAAGGGGGTGTAGGCAATAGCATGATGGGAGTGGTAGTCACAGCTCAACATCCCCCACCCACATGGCCCAGCAAGCTCACACTGAAGCATGCACACCTCACAGGGAGTGAAAAGCCACTTCTAAGATGTCTGACAATGGTGCTCTGTTGTGGGGAGTACCAGGCCCTGCTGGGAACTGGGCACCAACCAACAGCAGGACACCACTGACTGACATCCTGAGAGTTAACCTGCACCCACTGCAAGGGTGGCATGCTTCATGGTGGGATAACTGGGCTGGGGGAGAAGGAGGTCCGGATGTCAACCAAATACCACCAATGCTGGTCATGCACACACCTCAACATCCACATTGAAATGCTTCAGGTTGGCAGGACAATGAGCCACACCAATATCAACCTCTGACTGTGACAACTTAGGACAATGCAATGTACAGGCCCGCATCCAGAGGTACAGTCACAACTGTCATGTGTTTGAACCATTGATGCCTGTAGAAACATAACATACATTGTGTGTCTCTTCCAAAAACAGGTGATGATGGGGACACAGCAGCAGATGATGAGGAGTCCCTGTCCCAGGCTCCGGTGGCTCCTGAGCTCTCTGGTGTGGAACAGCCTCTGCCCTCCTCGGATGGTGAAGACCAACCTGGCACCTCCGGTGTGAGTCATCATGCAGCACCAGCAGGACCACCATCTGCACCCCCTGCACCCATTCCTCCAACATCTGGCAACACACAGACCACCCCCGCCGACACGGACAGACCAAGGACACTGAATGACAACAGCACAGGGACCCTAGCCCACCGTGAAGCAACGGACAACAACCCCAGTACCAACCCCCAAGGGGGCCTAGGGTCACCTGTGCGTGCCACCGCAGGTCCCGCACGTGTGGCCAGGGGTGGTGGGAGGGGTGGTAGGCAGAGGTCGCTGTTTGCAGAGGGGTCTGGACTGCATGATGACCCACAACTGGTACGCATTGCTGATGCGTACCAGAATAGCACCGGAGAGGTCAGCCAGGTAGTGGGGATCCTCAAGGACATTCAACAGCAGCAGGCTGCCCATCATGCCCACTTGGACTCCCACATGTCCCGTGTGGAGACACACATGTCTGGCATGGAGTCCAAGTGGGACACATTAGAAGAACTGACAGCGGTGCAGAGGGACATATTGACATGCCTCCGCCAGATTAGCACCAACATGTCCACACCTCCCTGTGTGCCCACAACATCTGGTGCCGCAACAACTGCAAGTGCCACAGGGAGGGAGGATGACTCTGGTGGAGAGTCCTCTGCACCGCAGCGGCCTGCACGTGAGGGTCCCCCCAGAAAGAAGAGGGGTCATCCGAGGAAGGACAACTGAGAGGCCGATGGCCATGTACATCCCCCAGGAACCCAACACCTGTTCTGGAAATTCTCCTTTGTGTGCAAACTGTTCACCCTGTCGAATGCAACCCAACTCTCCCACATGACATGGGGAGTTTAATTTGGACTAATGTATCAGATGACTGTGGACTTTACTCAGGACATTTCTGCTACCAACACTTCCAACTCATCTGTGAACTTTGGATTCCAATCCCAATGTACAGCACCCACCATCCTGTGCACTATCCTCACACATGTATGTAAATAAACTCACTAATACACCATACTTGCCTCTGTTGTGATTCCAACGTTGTTTTTGTCATGGAGATGATGATCTGCTAAATGACACTGTGCATGCTAACTGCTACAGCAAGTTCAACACCGTCATGTGAGTCATGGCGACGTGACACATATGAGGGAGACACACCACTAGGGCTACACAACACATACACACCAGGGCCATCTGACTCATCGCCTACACTGATGTTGCCAGGAAATACAGTGGAATGCACAGACACCACACCTATTCAGAGTCTGTGTTAACTAGCCCACAGGTGCAGTAAGCAAATGTCAGTCAGATGTGTGACCACAGACAACGCACATCCCAAAGTGAAGCACAGGTTTATTACACATTTGCAACATGTTGTTTCCACTACAGATGCAAGGTAATCCCACGTGGCAGTGGCCACACAGTCAACAAGTGTAGAAGAAATAAAGTCCAGGGGTGTGTGGCACATCACCTGTAGGGAAACGACTGCTTCCACCCTGGAAGTTGAATCATGGTGTCGGGGGATCCGAGTTGACCAAACAACTCTGAAAGTACCCTGTGAAGGACAGACATGACACACAGTCAAAAGCACTGAAGAACAGGACAGAACTGCAATACTCATGCCCAATACATGTCACAAGATACCTACACAAAACCAAGTTAGCATGTCAACACTGTTGGGGAGTACAGACTACCTGTAAGGACACATCGCTGCACGCATCCAGTCAAGTAGCACATGGCCACACTCAAACAGCAACAGAGCACCACCAACACATATCATGCAAACTCAAATCATTGACATAACATCTCTGTATACTCACATTCAGCTGAAGAAGTTGGTGATGAGCTGTGTGCGGACATCACCCTCATCATCATCATCATCACTGGCATCGTGGCCCAGGCCAGGATCCTCCACAGGTGGCGGATGTTGGTCATCGTCATCCAGGATGAGAGGCAACTCCTTCCGCACTGCCAGGTTGTGTAGCATGCAGCAGACGATGACAATCTTGCACACCTTTGCAGGGGCATATGGGAGGGCCCCTCCTGTCTTGTCCAGGCAGCGAAAGCGGCTCTTCAGGAGACCAAATGTCCGCTCGATCACTCTCCTGGTCCGACCATGTGCCTCATTGTAGCGCATCTGGGCTGGTGTCACAGGGTTCCTGAGGGGTGTCAGCAACCACGGCATGTTGGGGTATCCGGAGTCACCTACATACAGACAATTGCACATTAGCTGAGTTGGAAAAGAGGGTGGAATACAACATTGCAGAACACACACAATGGTACAAAGTCAGTACACACCGACAAGCCAGGCACGCTGGTTCTGCATCTGTGACATCATCCTCGGGATGCGACTACTCCTCATTACGTAGGCATTGTGTGCAGAACCGGGGAAACGTGCACACACATGTGAGATGCTCATATCTGCAAGACATACCACCAGAGCATTGATAGAATGGTAATGTTTCCTGTTCCTGTATGCCTGCTCATGTGCCTGTGGTGGTACCAAAGCCACATGTGTCCCATCAATGGAGCCGATGACATGTGGCATCCTCCCCAGGGCATAGAAGTCACTCTTGACGTCAGTGAGTTGTTGACGTTTAGGGAAATAGATGTACTGGTTCAGGTATCTCAACATCGCCTCCAAAACATCGCGTAGCACACGGCTGAACATGGTCTGTGACATCCCACCAGCAGACGCCACAGTGTGTTGAAAGGTACCGGTGGCAAAGAAGTGTAGGGCTGCCATCACCTTCACCTTGGGGGTCAGCGCTGTAGGGTATGGCCGGCCAGGTTGCAAATGTGGGGCCAACCGCACCGCCAATTCCTCAATCAGCGGCCTGTTGAAGCGGTACCGTCGGATGCAGTCACGTTCAACCATGGTTGCAAGGTCAGGGAATGGTCTATGGACAGCTGGTGCCCTGCAGTGCATAGGTGAACAAAGAAAGATTGTCAGTCACCCCACATATGTGGCATTGACCATACTCAATATCACATGATACATCATTACGAGACACAAGTACTTGATGTGTGTGCCGTTCTGTATGGACATATATGGCACCTACATGGCCAACATCTAACATCTCAGTTCAACATGTGTTGACAACAAGTTCCAGGTTGTGCTATGGGAAATCATTAGGCTGTGTCACAGTACCCATGTACTGCTGTCACGTTCCAAACACACACCACAGTGACAAGTGAGGACAGATGTGCCACAGGCATCACAGCTCTTTGACAGGTAGATTCCCAGGGACCCTGTATTGCCACATGGACACTGGCATGACATGGCGTATCATGTACACGTCAGCAAAACAACCATGACTCCCACAGGTAGTGGCCCCTGTTGCCTCTGCAGGACAGACATGGACGTCTGTGACACACACACGCACAACATCAAAGTAGATGCACAAACAACGTGGATGTGGAGACTGTCTCCCATTGTGCACATGGAATCAGAGACATCTGAAACACAACATGCACACAGACTGTGGAGGGCCATCACAATTGTGGCAATGGGTCACCCTGTGACGTACATACCATCCCACATGGGACTCAGGGTGTATGTGACATGACATACACATACACAACCTGGAAATGTGACCATGCCACATGCTCTGAACTGAACAGTTGCACATCACAGTGGTCATGTGCACAACACACAAAGGATTCTGTCCCCATGAACACGTGCACAGCCTGGGAGTGGCTGCCCCCAAGTGCCACCCAAAAAACCACATGTTGACCCCCATACACACACAGGTAATGCAGCCTTACATGCCTTAGGATACAGTGTGGACAGGCTGTGGTGTTGTAGGTGTGCCCCTGAGTCCCTGGCAAGTAATTGTGGCTGGCATACGTTCACCAGTGACAACCATGGTGACATATGCGAGTGACTTGTACAGGGACGCGTCGTACAGCAATGGACCGATCCGTGCGCACGCATTGGCCATTGCATATGATGTGGACGGATGCGTGTTGTGCTCCGAAATACGCGTTGTACAGCAATGGACCGATCGGTGCGCACGCATTGGCCATTGCACATGATGTGGACGGATGCGTGATGTGCTCCGAAATACGCGTTGTACAGCAATGTACCGATCGGTGCGCACGCATTGGCCATTGCATATGATGTGGACGGATGCGTGTTGTGCTCCGAAATACGCGTTGTACAGCAATGGACCGATCGGTGCGCACGCATTGGCCATTGCACATGATGTGGATGGATGCGTGTTGTGCTCCGAAATACGCGTTGTACAGCAATGGACCGATCGGTGCGCACGCATTGGCCATTGCATATGATGTGGACGGATGCGTGTTGTGCTCCGAAATACGCGTTGTACAGCAATGGACCGATCGGTGCGCACGCATTGGCCATTGCATATGATGTGGACGGATGCGTGTTGTGCTCCGAAATATGCGTTGTACAGCAATGGTCCGATCGGTGCGCACGCATTGGCTATGGCCTGACATGGTAACGGACGCGTTTTCGAAGCTTTTATGAGTCGGATGCAGTGAATTCAGTTGGCCACCCACAACAATGTTGCAAATTCATGGGTGTCATGAAGTTGAACTTTTGAAGGATGCTGTGGGCGTGTATAAGTGGTGCAATTCCATGGATTGGCCAGATTCAGAAGATGCAAACGACTTGGACCTATCACTTTGGACACATGGGACAGTATCTGCCTCTGCAGCACACATATAATGCTGGCTGTTCCCCTGAGAGCTCACTTGCCTGCACTACATGCTCCAGGACGACATCTGCCACCACCACTGCTGCTGTCTCTGCATCCTCTGGCTACTGCAATGGCACGTACTGTGGATAGAGCCCCAGCCTTCAGCACTGAGGAGAACCAGGCCCTGCTGGACAGCCTCCTTCCACAGTACAGCAAGCTGTATGGGAAACCAGGGGAGCAGGTGAGTGTGCTGTCCACTGCCTTACTAATTGTGCATGTTGTCTGACTAGCAAGACTTACAGTGTGTACACCAGTGGCTAGCATGCTCACTGAGTAGTTGTCACCCCCAAAGTGTGTAGTCACATGCACTGAACAGGTATAGTGCAGTAACAGTGCATTCCAACAAGGTTTGACTTCCCAGGCAATGATACCATTTAGTAACTGCTGGACAACTGTTCATAGCCATAGTTGCACTACCTGTGTACATCATATGCCCCTGTGATTGAGACATGTATATCCAACTGTGTGATGCACGGATATGTTGCATGTGTAGTAATGGCCTTTTCACTTTGTCATCCTCACAGGTTGATGCCCAGCAGAAGCAGGAGATCTGGCTGACCATCGTCCGGGCAGTACGATCTGTGGGGGTCTACAGGCGCAGGATCTGCAACTGCCAGAAGAGGTGGCAGGACCTTCGTGGCTGGACCCGGAGGATCGCAAGGGTCCAGCTGAAGCTGTCGCCTCCTCGCAGGAGGGGCGGACACCGGACCCTGACCCCCCACATGCTCCGGATTCTGGCGGTGGTCTTCCCTGACCTGGATGGGCAGCTGAAGGCCAGACAGCAGCAAGGAGGGGGTAAGTGCTAGCCTTTACTGTGTACTATGACTAACATGCTCTATGCACTCCTTTAGCCTGGTTCCACTTCCACAGTACAACTGTCTTGTCGTCCTGGACTCATGTCCCTCACTTGTGTCATGCCCCCTCCTCATCTGATACACAGGTGTGGCCCTTACAGTCTGTGACTTAGGTCACTTGGGTACTGTGTACTTGCAGTTACCTGTGGTTCAAGTTGGGGACAGCATCAGTTACAGGAACTTTGTGGTGGGCTGCATGGGTGGTACAATTGCTCACACAATGCCTGTGATCTGACATGTACTCTGGGTATGGCTTTAATATGTGTTCCAATTGCTGCTCTGACTCACCACATGTCTGGGGTATGTGCCACACACCCATGCTGCAGCAGAGACCAAGGTAGGAGCCTCAGAAGTATGTACATCATGTGTGTGACACATGCATAGCCACCTGCCTAGTGTTCAGGGTAATACCATGTTGCACATGGACCAGGACTGTAATGCCTACTCCGTACATCGAAGGCACTCTGTTCTCCCACTCCCGTGTGTCAGCATACATATTGGGCATTGTGAAGAGTGCACTCAGGTGTATGCCTCTGTGTCACCGTGGTGTGGCCTTGCTTTTTGGACTCCTGGAGTGTTTAACAATTTGGGGTGGCCAGCCATCTGAGTTGTGACTATGGGATCTGCACATTGGTTAATGCATAGGTCTCTGATCCCTTGACTGTGCACAATGTTGTATGAAACATTGAGGTGCAGGCAGCTTTGGTTCATTCTCATCAGACGGTGAAGTGCTCATGTGTATGGATTTGTGTTTGCAGTCACTCAAATAGTCTCATTTGATTGACGTGGGATCATCTTAGTCCTCATGATGTGGGTGGCCAGGGGTGCACATGTGCACCTGTCAGCTACAGGGCTTGCATTCCCAAAACTTCCATTATTGTGACACAGTGTAGACTGGTGTTGTGTGTATGCACTGCCCCTGTGACAGGAGACAGTTATGACTGACTTGCCAGACAGGCCTGTGCCATGACATTCAACTCGCAAAGGGTGATCCAGCAGTAGTGTGATATGTCCTGCATGCACACCATTGTCGCATTGTCTATCAGGACATGAGGACATCATTGTGTCTGGTGATGGAAGCAAAACCTGCATATCAACAGAGACTCTGCCCATCACTTTTCCTGACACATGTACTGAGTCAGTGGCAGGAGATGGCATGTGTTTGGAGTGACACATTTCCATATGTTCTCTTGGATGTCCAACAACTGTGTATGTGGTGCATGTGTGCACATATGATTAGTCGCATACAACAGGCAGCAGACAGATGGGTGCATGGACAGGTAGGATATGTGTGGCATGAATGACTGTCAGGCAGACAATGGGCTTCTTCAAATCAGTGTCAGCACTTATTGCAATGTCTAGAAAATGATGGCAGGGCTTGCTCTGTGATGTGCTGTACTTACTGTGGTGTGTGTGGTCAGTACAGGTGACTAATGTTGCTCTGTTTATCCTGATTGTTTGCAGATACATCCACGGCCACAGGAGGAGACAGCTCCATGGACCAAGAGGAGCGGCAGAGCCAGACTGGGTCCACTGCAGGGGAGACCGAGGGACCCAGTGGCACGGAGGGTGAGGGGAGCCACACTGAGGAGACCTCAGCTACGACCACCTCGGCTGGGGAAAACAGCACTTCCAGTGAGGACTCCCTTGTGGAGGCGGGTGTCAGCAGACCAGAGGCAAAATCAAGCAAGTCTGTCCCCGCCACCACCACCATCTCCACCCTCCCATCTGCTCCCATCCCACATGTCCGTGGAGGCTCCCGTGTAGGGGAGCGTGTCTCCTTCATGCCAGGCACCGCACCCCCTGCCTCTGTCCCCCCTGCTGCCCTGAGTGTGGAGTCTGTGGACTTGCTGAAACAGATCCATGTAGGGCAGACATCAATGCTGAGTGTCCTCCATGCACACACGGGTCTGTTGACACAACTGGTGTCATTCATGGAGGGCATGTCATCTGGCATGTCTGCCCTACATCGGACCAATCAGTCCATGGCCTCCTCACTGACGGCAGCAGTGTCTCTCCTGCAACAGTCCCTCACCCCTCCTACCTCTGCCCCATCCACAATCCCCAGCACCCTACCTGTCCCAAGCACACACACACCGGCACCGGCACGCACCAGCACAGACACAAGCAGCACACACACACACAAGCCAAAATCCAGATGCACACGCACGCACAGTCAGGGGACTGATACCTCACTCACAGGGGATGGGGCCCAGACACACACACACGCATCCACGAGCACTCCGCAGTCCTCAGATACTTCTCCCTCCAAAACTCCTTCCCTTGCCTTATCTGCAACCCCTCCTCCCAGAAGCTCTTCCTCTGTGAGCCTGGCCTCTTCCCCACAGATCCATCTGACACAACGTCCAGGTGGAAGAGGCGACCACCAGACAAAGAGGGGAGTGCCCCTCACACCCAGACACCCTCCCCCAGGCACAGGCAGACTGAGGACCCCATTAGAAAGTCCCCCCGGACCAGGAAGGGCAAGACCCCACCACCACCACGCAGCTCCACCACACAGTCTCTCTCCTCCATCCCCTAGGCCACCACTCCACAGGTTCCCCTGGCCACACCCTGCCCCAGGTTCCCCCACACACCGATACCGCATCCCCAAACTGCTTAGGCCCTCCCCCCCTACCACTTGCTCTTCCACCCCCAAACCAGACTGTTTGTGCCACTGGTGTGGAGACCGGGTCCCCCCTCTGTCCTGCCCACCTCATCTGCCCCCCTTCCACTCCCTTGGAGTTATGCACTGCAGTGGAGTCCACAACCACCCCGTCTAACTCGGGCACTGCAGTGGGGACCCAGTCCACTCCATCTGACCGGCCCACTGCAGTGGTTGCAGCACCCACACCATCTGACTTGTGCCCTACAGTGGTGCCGGCCCCCACTGAGTCAGACACCTCCACTGCAGTTGCCGGTGACACTCCTGCACCCACCACCCCTTCACTGCCTCCTTCTGGCATCCCCTGATCCTGTCCCTGCGGTGCCTGGCCTGCCCCTTGTATGCCCCTCCGAGGGGGATGTCCCCTGTCCGTACCAGTGCAGGCAAGCAATGGGTGACAAGTTGTCACATATCACCCTGTTGGGACTGTGTATGTGGACTGGCCATTGGCCTTAGTTTCTTTTGGACTTAAAATTTTAGTTTCACATTTGCTGAATAAAGCCTCTTTTTGTTTACTTGTGGTTTTTCTTTTGATGTACATGATGAGGATGAGTATCATCATGCATTTGCAGTTGTAATAGTGTTCAGATCAGGAAAATGAAGTGTTGCTGTGATGGACTCCATGTGGTCCATGGGATATGTGTCCTAATCTAGTCTGGATCTATAGCATCCTTTGCTGCAGTCTGAGGGTGTAATGTTCAGCATTTGACACAGGGATGTACGTTTTGCATTTGTAAATTAACATCTTTGGCTTACACTGATGCACATCTGGTGGGCTTACCCCTGTTCAATGTTTCTATTTCCCTGACTGTGTGCCCATCTCCACTGGACATGCAGTTTACCACATCAATGTTGAAGGACTCATCTGTGTATACAGTGCAACTTGCTTGACACGTGTTTTGGGTGTATGCAGATGACTGACGTGATACTCCCGTACCCAGGCTGATGTGAGCAGAGCCTTCAGTGTGTTGTAGTTGTTGACTCACTGACCGAGTGTTCTGCTGACATGTTTGAGTCGTGCACAGACAAGGTTTGGCACAGCGGACCTTCCACAGGAGTGGAGTGCCCTCATGGCAGTGTGTAATCCCGTGACATTGCCTGGGCCCGTGTTGTGTGTTGTGTAAGCATGTCTGTGTGTGTTCCCTTCCCTTTTCCTACACAGGCTGTGTCCCTAAGGATGTTCCTGTTTGTGATGCTTGCTGAGTTGTCCTGTGTTCATCCAGCATCTTGGACCTGGTTTCTCCGGGATGTGGGTGCATGGCAAACTAATGTTGTCTTTGTTGTCAGGGCTGGGGATGTGTGCAAACGCAGATGGGACACAGTCAGGATTCCTCTTGGCACTTGTTGGTTACACAAGTCATGTCATTTACAGTTTGTGGTAGCTTTCAGTGATTGTGACACGTTGTGTGTGTGACTGCTGCCACTCCTCAGGGTCAGAGCTGCAATGTTGGAAGTTGTCTATGTGTGTTCTTTGTGGGTCACCTTGGCTTCTTCATTGGTGTGTGACTGTGGCCAGGATCCCATTGATTGGGGTGGATTTCACGTCATGCCCATGTACCGCGTACTGTGCAGTGTGTCAGACATTCACGAGTCTTGTTGACTGGCCATGTGTGATGGGTTTTTGCACCTTAGTTCCCACCACCACCCCTGGGATTGTCATGGGTGCATGTGCAATGTCACCAGTCCATGTGAGCTTCACTGCTGCACATTGGTGGAGATCAAGGTGTGTGGTGTTGAGTGTGTGCAAATGTGAGTTGTTGCACGGCTAGACCCCTACCTCCATATTGGCCTTGGCTGACAGGCAGTGCTGATTGATTTGTGCTTGTGTAGGTGTGATGGTAGTTTGTTGCTCAGGACACATGGCTGTGGTTCACAGTGTGAACGACATCTACCTTTGTCATCACAGTGGGATTATCATGCAGGCACAATGTGGGGTCCCTGGGAGTAGTGCTGTGGTGGGTCTGTCTCTTGCTGTGTTAGTTGCTGTTCCTACAAGCTTGTGTGACATGTGTAATTTGGGCTCCCTCTCATCTAACAATGCCTGATTGCCCACATAGGGGAATCCGATCCATGAGTTACTTTTGTATGGCACTGTATACACATTTGTGTAATTGAATTTCAGGCCTCCTCATGTGTTGTGTGGTTGCCTGGGGACACTGGCACACCCCCCCATCACCTGTTGTGTTTGATATGCAGTGTGAGGCTGCCTGTTTGTGTTTGTGCATCTGCACCACTGCATTGGCATATCTTTAGTGTGCCATTGGCTGTATGTTGTTTGGAGGATTTCCCCTGCTGTCCCTGGGACTCCTAGGTCATCAGTCAGCACAATAATCATGGTTTGTATGTCCCATTGCTGCCATGTATGGTATTTGTTCACCTCACATCTACAGTCTCCACAGGATATCTACATTTGTGTGTCCATTGGTGCAGATATGTGGGTCTGCATTATGATGGTCACTTCTGTCATTGTGTAATTGATAAATGTTGACAATGTCAGCCCCCATGGGTGATGTTTGTCTGCACATGGCCAAAGGTATGTTTTATTTGCACTGCACTGTTTGCCTCACCCAATCTATGTTGCTATGGGACACAACCACTACTTTGCCACTGATGTGTTTGTTGTTGTGTGACCATGAATCATCCATGCTGTTTGGCAGTTGCAGCTTTTTCCATGACAACACTTACCTTTTGGTCACTGTGATGATGGGGGTTTAGACCCCATTGCCACAATGTTCAAAATGTGCTTCAGCTATGGACCCCACACTTACCTTTTGGTCACTGTGATGATGGGGGTTTAGACCCCATTGCCACAATGTTCAAAATGTGCTTCAGCTATGGACCCCACACTTACATTTTGGTCACTGTGATGATGGGGGTTTAGACCCCATTGCCACAATGTTCAAAATGTGCTTCAGCTATGGACCCCACACTTACCTTTTGGTCACTGTGATGATGGGGGTTTAGACCACATTGCCACAATGTTCAAAATGTGCTTCAGCTATGGACCCCACACTTACATTTTGGTCACTGTGATGATGGGGGTTTAGACCCCATTCCCACAGTGGTCATGGTCTGCTTGCATTGTGGAGGCCACACACATTTATGTGTGACACATGTGATAGGGGGTCACATTGTATGTTCAATGTCATGTTCAGTGTTGTAGGCATTTGACACAGACTACACACTCTTGTTATGATGTTGGGGGGATGTCTTTTGCTGACATTCCTTATGTTGGAGTATGCTGGTTGTGTCATGCATTACCCGTCCTATGAGTGGGGATGGTAGTAGTGGTAGGCATCCATCCCCCTATGAGTGGGGATGGTAGTAGTGACAGGCATCCAGGCCCCCATGAGTAGGGGTGGTGGTAGTGGTAGGCATACAGGCCCCCATGAGTAGGGGTGGTGGTAGTGGTAGGCATCCATCCCCCTAGGAGTGGGGATGGTAGTAGTGACAGGCATCCAGGCCCCCATGAGTAGGGGTGGTGGTAGTGGTAGGAATCCAGGCCCCCATGATTAGGGGTGGTGGTAGTGGTAGGCATCCATCCCCCTATGAGTGGGGATGGTAGTAGTGACAGGCATCCAGGCCCCCATGAGTAGGGGTGGTGGTAGTGGTAGGCATCCATCCCCCTATGAGTGGGGATGGTAGTAGTGACAGGCATCCAGGCCCACATGAGTAGTGGTGGTGGTAGTGGTAGGCATCCAGGCCCACATGAGTAGGGGTGGTGGTAGTGGTAGGCATACAGGCCCCCATGAGTAGGGGTGGTGGTAGTGGTAGGCATCCATCCCACTAGGAGTGGGGATGGTAGTAGTGACAGGCATCCAGGCCCCCATGTGTAGGGGTGGTGGTAGTGGTAGGCATCCAGGCCCCCATTAGTTGGGGTGGTGGTAGTGGTAGGCATCAATCCCCCTACGAGTGGGGATGGTAGTAGTGACAGGCATCCAGGCCCATATGAGTAGGGGTGGTGGTAGTGGTAGGCATCCAGGCCCACATGAGTAGGGGTGGTGGTAGTGGTAGGCATCCAGGCCCCCATGAGTAGGGGTGGTGGTAGTGGTAGGCATCCATCCCCCTATGAGTGGGGATGGTAGTATTGACAGGCATCCAGGCCCCCATGAGTAGGGGTGGTGTTAGTGGTAGGCATCCATCCCCCTATGAGTGGGGATGGTAGTAGTGACAGGCATCCAGGCCCCCATGAGTAGGGGTGGTGGTAGTGGTAGGCATACAAGAGGTGAGACGCGCTCTCACTTACAAAAAAAGCGAGCACTGCACTTTAGCCATGTCTTTTTAAACATATTTTTTTAAACGGCTTTTAAACGTACTTTTTAAACAGCCTCTTGACTTTTAAACTTCCCATTGTAAACGTGTTTTCCATTGATCCTACATTTCACATTTTAACTTCTACCTAGATAGCAGCTTTGCACTGTAGCATTTAATTACCTGCTTTTTGTCTCGAATTCTGCTGTTTCCACCTCCCCGGTCCGACGCGGCACTAGCCGATTGATCGGAGGGAAGTGGACACGCCCCCCCCCGGCTTTGTCTACCTCATTTCCGGTAGGGATCTCCGACCATAGTCTTCTCCCGCGCCCGGCCAGCTATTTAATCATATGCTCGGCCGGACGCACCCAGCGGGCGCGCCTAAGGCAAGCCCGTCTGCGCACGTCCGCGCCAAGACCGCGACTAGTGCAAGAATTTCTGTTCAAAGTGGTCATGGACTGGTTTATACGTCTGCAGTACTAAAAACATTCAATAAAGGGGGATCAGGCAATTGCCGGATAGCACCGGAGAAGTTAATAGGGATTTGTTCATGCCACCATTGCAAATTAGTAATACCTATAGCAACGGACAAACACAAATCAGCTTCACCCATCAACACTGTCCAAATAAAGGGGGATTGATAAATGCCCGCTCTATGTGCAAACACAGTCAAGACATTAGAGACTTAATAATAGAACAACAACTAGATTTTCTATTTATTACGGAGACCTGGCTGAAAGACTGGTGTAATCCAGACATCGCGATAGCCCTACCACCACTGTACTCGATCTGTAGAAATGACAGAGAAGACACCAGAGGAGGGGGTTTGGCCATTATTCTCAGAGACACATTTCATTGTACAAACTTTGAAATAGATACACTTAAGGGAGCAGAAAGTCTTGGATTCTGCATCTCATTAAATGCCTCGGTATCCTTCTCAGGAGGCCTGATCTATCGGCCACCAGGTACTAGCACCACATTCACTGAATCGCTAGGGGACACCTTAAGTCACCTTCTACTTCGATATGCAAATTTTACATTATTAGGTGACTTCAATCTTCACCTAGAAGACAAAAAAGAACCAAGCGTAGATAATTTCCTCCAAATAACAGAAATGTTAGGGCTAATCCAGATGGTAGACGCTTCTACACATCAAGCTGGCCACACACTTGATGGGATCTGCTCTAATTTTACTCTCCTCTCTACCGACCAACCCATCCCTCAAATTTGGTCAGACCACAATTTTGTGCCCTTCACGTTAAAGATCCCTTTGACAAACTATCGAGACAAACAACCAATTAGCATGCAGCCCAAGAGTAATTGGACACAACTAGTACATAATCCTAAACTGGCTACTACTGCACAGGCCTTAGTGCCTACTCTGATAGGATATACTACAGCAGACACACGTCTCTTCCATAATTGGATGACCACTGCTAGTGATGAACTTATCACACAAGTTAAAATCAGAAAAAAAAATGATGGGAAGAAAACACCCCAGCAAACCCCTTGGTTTACGCCTACTCTCAAACAAACACACCTCCATTGCAAACAACAAGAGCGGAAATGGAGAAGAAGTTATAATGTAGCAGAAAAACAAGCGTATAAAGTAAGCAGAAAACTTTACCACAGGCAGATTAAACTAGCCAAAAAAGAATACTATTCAAACAAAATATTAGAAGCTAACCTTGACCAAAAAATCATTTTCTCAGTCGTACAGTCCTATACCAATCCTAAAGCACTGCAAAAAGAAATACCCCCATCCCAGAGATCATGCGATCAAATATCACTCTATTTTGAAGAAAAGATTATGAATATTAAAAAGGACTTCACTATGGACCCAGACCTGACCAAATATGCCGTACCCGAGCACGAACCAGAACCCACTAAAGACTCCATATGTTCATTTAAACCAGTGTCACTGGATCAAACTCGAGAGGCAATTCTAGCATGCAAATCAGGCTCTCCCCTGGATGCCTGTCCTCCCATAATCCTCCACCGAATCGTAGACACAATTAATCCAGTTATAAATCAGATTGTTAACTCATCTTTAAGAACAGGGATTGTGCCTGAGGATTGGAAATTAGCAATAGTGAAACCCCTAAAAAGAAACCAAATATTGATTCAGCAGTACTCTCCAATCTTCGTCCTATTTCTCTGCTTCCCGCCTTAGGCAAAATCACAGAAAAATTTGTCCATAAAGAATTATCCAACTTTATTGAGACAGCAAACATCCTTCATCCACAACAATCCGGTTTCCGCCTCAAACACTCCACTGAGTCTGCACTTTTGGAAACTACAGAAACTTTAAAAACCATAGCAGACAAAGGAAGGAAGGCTGTGTTGATCCTACTCGACCTATCGGCCGCGTTTGACACTATATCACACAGCATCCTTCTATCAAGACTCAGATCTAGCGGTATCGTAAATACCGCCTTAGAATGGATAAAATCCTTCCTCTCTAATCACAAGCAAGTTGTGTCGCTGGGAACTTTCTTATCTGTCGAACGGACCATCACAGCAGGGGTGCCTCAGGGGTCTACATTGAGCCCATTGTTGTTCAACGTTTATATGACTCCACTCATCTCACTGATCTCATCATACGGGATCGAAGTTACCTCTTACGCAGACGACACCCAAATGATACTATCTCTCGATCGGAACTCTAAGGACCCAGAACTTAACTTTAAAAGATGTTTGACCGAGGTCTTTCAGTGGATGAAGGACAACCACCTTAGGTGCAACACTAGCAAGACCGAGATCCTACCTATAGGGAAAGAAGTCTCATTTTTACCGAGCGATTGGTGGCCAGAGGGAATTCCACTCCCGCCTGAGACTGTGAAAGTGGCAAGAAATCTGGGAGTGCAGTTTGACTCCGCACTCACCTTCCAACCACATGCAGTGAAGGTAGCAGGGACCTGCTTCAGTATTATAAGATCCCTGAGAAAATTCTTTGACTTACTCCCTCTTGCAGCAAGGAAATCAGTAGCAGTCGCATTAATTCTTTCACGTCTTGACTACTGCAACAGCCTCCTAGCAGGAGCCAGCAAAAAAACAGTAAAAAGACTCCAGGTGGTCCAACACGCAGCAGCACGGCTTGTCTTAAAACTTCCTCGAAGGTCTTCCGCTTCTGCAGCCCTCAAAACCCTTCACTGGCTCCCATTACAAAAGAGAATTCTGTTCAAAATTCTTCTAATCACTTTTAAAGCGTCACTTAAGATAGGACCAAAATATCTTTCATCTCGTTTCACTCCTTATATTACGAACAGAACTCTTAGGTCCTCATCAGCCAACCTGCTCTTACCTCCCAATTTTCGATGCAAAACTAAAGGAGGTAAAACCATAGCAGTGTTAGGTTCCAGAGCTTGGAACCTACTGCCTCTGCAACTGAGAATGCAAAAAACTGACACCCAATATAGAAAGGCTCTTAAAACATGGATCTTCGGAGCAACAGACGAACTCTGCCTCTCTCTCATCTAAGACCCTCAGAGTACTATTTCACCTCAGTATCAGCGCCAGGATGCTCCCTTCGGAGTGACAGTTAGCGCTTTACAAATATCGATTTTCATTTCATTTCATTTCACATGAGTAGGGGTGGTGGTAGTGGTAGGCATCCAGGCCCCCATGAGTAGGGGTGGTGGTAGTGGTAGGCATCCATCCCCCTATGAGTGGGGATGGTAGTAGTGATTGGCATCCAGGCCCCCATGAGTAGGGGTGATGGTAGTGGTAGGCATCCAGGCCCCCATGAGTAGGGGTGGTGGTAGTGGTAGGCATCCAGGCCCACATGAGTAGGGGTGGTGGTAGTGGTAGGCATCCAGACCCCCATGAGTAGGGGTGGTGGTTGTGGTAGGCATCCAGGTGGTGGTAGTGGTAGGCATCCATTCCCCTATGAGTGGGGATGGTAGTAGTGACAGGCATCCAGGCCCCCATGAGTAGGGGTGGTGGTAGTGGTAGGCATCTATCCCCCTATGAGTGGGGATGGTAGTAGTGACAGGCATCCAGGCCCACATGAGTAGGGGTGGTGGTAGTGGTAGGCATCCAGGCCCCCATGAGTAGGAGTGGTGGTAGTGGTAGGCATCCAGGCCCCCATGAGTAGGGGTGGTGGTAGTGGTAGGCATCCCGGCCCCCATGAGTAGGGGTGGTGGTAGTGGTAGGCATCCATCCCCCTATGAGTGGGGATGGTAGTAGTGACAGGCATCCAGGCCCACATGAGTAGGTGTGGTGGTAGTGGTAGGCATCCAGGCCCCCATGAGTAGGGGTGGTGGTAGTGGTAGGCATCCAAGCCCCCATGAGTAGGGGTGGTGGTAGTGGTAGGCATCCACCCCCCTAGGAGTGGGGATGGTAGTAGTGACAGGCATCCAGCCACCATGAGTAGGGGTGGTGGTAGTGGTAGGCATCCAGGCCCCCATGAGTAGAGGTGGTGGTAGTGGTAGGCATCCAGGCCCCCATGAGTAGGGGTGGTGGTAGTGGTAGGTATCCAGGCCCACATGAGTAGGGGTGGTGGTAGTGGTAGGCATACAGGCCCCCATGAGTAGGGGTGGTGGTAGTGGTAGGCATCCATCCCCCTATGAGTGGGGATGGTAGTAGTGACAGGCATCCAGGCCCCCATGAGTAGGGGTGGTGGTAGTGGTAGGCATCCAGGCCCCCATGAGTAGGGGTAATGGTAGTGGTAGGCATCCAGGCCCCCATGAGTAGGGGTGGTGGTAGTGGTAGGCATCCATCCCCCTATGAGTGGGGATGGTAGTAGTGACAGGCATCAGACCCCCATGAGTAGGGGTGGTCGTAGTGGTATGCATCCAGGCCCCCATGAGTAGGGGTGGTGGTAAAGGTAGGCATCCATCCCCCTATGAGTGGGGATGGTAGTAGTGACAGGCATCCAGGCCCACATGAGTAGGGGTGGTGGTAGTGGTAGGCATCCAGCCCCCCATGAGTAGGGGTGGTGGTAGTGGTAGGCATCCATCCCCCTATGAGTGGGGATGGTAGTAGTGACAGGCATCCAGGCCCACATGAGTAGGGGTGGTGGTAGTGGTAGCCAACAGGCCCCTATGGGTGTGTATGGCATTGGTGATAGCCATCCCGCCCCTATGGTTCGGCTGTTGCTAGTGTACGTCATTTCTGCATCCCTATGTGTGTGTGACATATGTCGGGTACGTGTCGTTTGTTTGTGTAGTGGGTATCTGGCTTACCGTCTGCACCGTACGCGTCCGTACCGGTTCCGGTAATAGATGTAGAGTATTGGTAGGACGTGCGCGATGGGATTCATGGTTGGGTTGTCTCGTTCAGGTTTCTCGTGGCTTCGACTCGTACTCGTCGCTGGCTTGTTCGTCTCGTAGCCATGGATCGTCTTGTGGCGCGAATCGGAGCTTATGTGCAGCTCTCCCGGATGCTCTGACGTGCTGGACGTAGCGACGGGTTCGGCGCGTACGGAAGGCGCAGCGTACTAGTCCGGCCGGAAGGTGCTGTATATTTACTTCCGTGCGACTCGAATCGGCGTTTACGGATCCGGCTCGGGCGGGGAACAGGAGCTGGAATGGGTACGTACGGCTCGCTCGGAATCTGAGCAGTTATGCGCATCGTACTTGCTCGTTCGGACGACTGTTCGAATCGGTCGGGAAACATGCGTTCGGCTTGGTTTTTTTCCGGACGAATGGTGTTAGGTGCGCTTCCGGCCGAGATCGGAATCGGCCCCTATGTCTTAAAGTGCGACATCTGCCAGCAGATGAAAGGCTCCACCGTAACACGCCCAGCGCAGACACCATTGCTGAAATCAGACAAACCTCTCGCATGTGCATATTTAGACCACTGCGGACCCCTACAATCTGATGGGGCCAAGAAATATATCATGGTTGCAGTGGATTCCTGCTCTAAATTCCTATGGGTTTGGCCGCAGCCCTGTGCTGACACTCGAACTTATAAGAGATTTGCAAGTCTTTATCGGCACATACGCAATTGGCATGTTACATTCTGACCGTGGCCCGGCGTTTAGCTCTCGGGCTTACAAAGAGGCCATGGAAGGAATGGGCGTAGCATTGCCGTACTCCTCTCCGTACCATCCTGAGGGAAATTCTGTTGTGGAGAGGAAAAACCGTGACTTAAAGCAATCCTTAACAGCTAGGGTATTAGGCAAGGGCGTTAGATGGGTCGATCACTTATATGGGGTACAAAGAGCCCTAAACAATCAGCCAAGAAGCTCTCTAGGGGGTGTCACTCCTTACAAGGTCCTATTTGGGACAAGAATGTGGGTACCTGATCTTGATTGTGAAGGCGCAGTGGCGGATGAAAAACCATTTGATATCCATGATCGTTTGGCTGTTTTACAGGATCTAAATGAATCCAGGACACAACAAAGCAACGTCCACTTAAAACAGACCGCCACTGAGGAAGTCAAGGCAGTAACGGCAAGACCTGTCTGGATCCCAAAAGTCGGGGATCTGGTCAGAGAAAAGATTGCAGACAAGAAAGAATTCGGACCATCCTACAGAACAGCTGTACCGGTCCTAGCAATCCAAGGCACAAGAACTGTACTTCTGCCACCTCTTGCAGGGAAAAAGGAGAAAAGATTTGTCTCAATCGACTTAATCAAACCACACTATGTGGCCGATACTAAACAGTAGGCCTCGTGGACTCCACAATAGCAGATGCCCTCCTCTCGCTACAATCCAAGAAGTTCAAACAGAAAGACTCATCACGTTTGAAGAGCCACCTGTACGGAATGAAGGACTAAGCAACAATGCTATGGAACTCGTTCCACTTCAACAAGAAGTTCAACTTCTAGAAGAAAATCAACTTAACAACCAAGTTGCATTAAGACCGACTACAGACGTCTACGTCAACATGCCTCGTCAAGAGCAAAATCCAATTTCAACAAATCCCGATGCAATTCCAACAATTGATCGAACTGCTTCTGGCTATTTCATGAACTTTGATACGTTTTCACTGGATCTAAGCGAGCCAGAAACGACGCCAGCCAAAAAATCACACAATCAGAAACTCATTGACTTTTTGAACTTTTTTAGAAAGACTTACCTGGTGTCACCTTGGATAGAACTATGGTATATCACCGGGATTCTATTTTTTCTTTTCTGGCTAGGTTTAATTATAACTTTTAGTATGCTTATTAATGGACGATATCTTCAGCAGAGCTCCACAGCCCAAAGAGTCAATTTGATTTTAAAACCACACCATTCTTCACATCGTGAGCCAAGAGATTTGTCTTCAGTGAACATTACAGTAGTTCCTATACCGGACGGTATAGTATGGGACAAGATTGATTTTAATATATTCGGTTCGACTGAACTTTTAAAGCTTAAACATGTATTTAAAATTTCTTTAAGTGATATCATTACCTCCAGTACATTTTCTGATGATTGGGACACTGAAACTGTGAATAATATGATGTCTGATTTAGAAAAAACTGCAGCATTTCCGAACAATGAAATGTTAGAAGGTACTTCGGACTATGATACATTGTACTGTTACTAACATTATGGTCATCATTTCTTGCACAAATCTATAACACCTAGAAATGTATCTGAATACCACCAGTGGGAACACTGCCCAACACCTCCAAAAGGTAATTCGCAAACTTTTGCACAGAAATTCACATACTTTTCAGGGTTTAATACATCTGACCCGAAGTCATTTTATTACAAAGTGACAAAAACATCAGCACAGAAAATTATGTTGACTAACACCAAACAGATTTACTCTGCTTCCTTTATGGCCCAGTTGTCTACACAGGGTTTCGACCTATGGAAGGACACTATAGATTTAAAATCAATCTGGGGTTCGAGGGACTGGCAAGTCCAGGGAACAGAAGCGCTTTTTAGAGCATGCCTCATTCCACAGCAGATGATATTTCTAAATGAAACTGTGCAACTAGCCAAGAACAAGGAAATGAACACACCGGGGTTTCCAGCACCATCACAGATGGGTGGGGGGCAGAATTTAACCACACAGGGGGTAGGATTAGATGACATTCTCCAGTACAACAGGTCAGATCCCAATTGGACAGAATGGCAGATTTGGCCCATTGACACAAACACATGTCAACAGCGATTCCTAGGTATAGCCGAGGGGCTTAGTATCAGTAGGCCAGATACACGCTATGTACAGAGACAACACCCAGGGGTAGTGACATCCTATAGTGTTGGGAAGTTGTGCCTTTATTGGCTAGAGACCTCGACACTCACAGAAGTAAAACATCACTTGACCTTACTCACACCTGATGTAGACCTTAGGGATTTTTTACAAGGCCCAAGGAAAACACATCAGAAACGTTTCATATATGATGGCATTTATGCCAATTATAATGAAAACTGGAAAATATCCCAACAGGAGGCCGCAGAAAGAATACGGGAAATAGACCGTATTAACCTAGAAAAGGCATTAGCTGTAGTGGATAATGGGTTAACAACTTTGACCTCCAGGATTTACTCCTTAGGCAACATTGTATCTTCGGCAATCGACATATTAGAACAAGATCTGGCCTTGTTACAACATGGGCAATCACAGTTACGTTCTATTGTGATGTTAAGCTGGACGCTGCAATCTTTGCGTGCAGGCTATGTGCCCTGGCGTTTTATAAACACCACGTCTCTGTTTTCAGAATACAATCTAACTGATAAACAGACAGAAATGGCACAAAGGGGAGCCAAATATACAATGCTGCGTATTGAGAAACTGGAAAGGTTACCATTCACTATAGCCGAATCACCATCAACTGAATGGCTAATTCATGGCCAAATCACTCTGCCGGTCACTACGTTTCAGTTTCAATATTGCCTTGAGCAAAGGCAGGTAGGCAAATATGAAAAAATGGGTAAGGGTTACATTAAGGAAACTTGGGAGTTACCATATAGATATTGATGCCGGAATGGGGATCGAGAAGTGTATCTGAGTGGTACAAACTGCAAGAACGCTTTAAGCGGTTCTCTCATGTGTCAGGATATTTCTCTGCACGGAGCATGTAGTGCTTCGGTAGCAAATCTATCTTGCCACATGTCAGGGACCCCAGCGGCCATGATCACGCCGGTTTTCCAGCTGCTCTCGAATGGGAGTTACTTGATGCTAAATGATCAAGGTTGCTGTGGGATGCTTCCGGGCGTCGCCTATCTGGTCACTGTTAACTCCAGGGTTACTTGCTGTATGCAAGTATTGTTTCCACCACTGAACACAGTCAGGGAGGCGCTGTTATGGCCATCATTGAATGTTTCCTTCATACAATTTGATACTTTGAGCAGACTGAAAGCCATGCTTTTACAGCAACCTGTGCCCTTATCCTCGGCTCGAGAAACCTTTGAACTTCAAGTTGCAAGGACCTCGACTGAGATACAGGCGCTTATACGTACGAATTGCCCCTTTCATTTCGTAGAAATGGTGGGTCGTATCTTTAAAATGTCTGATACGAGCGGTATTGTACACCTATTTAAGACCATAGGGTCAGGACTATTAAGCACCTTTCAGACAGTCCTCGGAGTAATCCCAAATTTTATACACTCTGTATTGGGAAGCGTGTTTGGAGGTCTCCCGCTTATCCTGTTCCTAATTGCAGGAGTCCTGATTGTAATCTCACTGCTACGCAATGGACGTCCCAATTTCCGAGGAAATGGCGAACGTACTCATGGAGCGGAAGTACCGTGAGCGCATGGTAAAGCTTCTGGGAATACCTTGCCTAAGAGAACTGAACGCCTCTTGGTTTCTATCGTTTAGACCAGTCTGGGTGGACTGCATCTTACCTGTTCTTCGATGCCTGTTCTGCGGAGAAGAATGCACATTGGATCTCTGTCTAACGTTTTCATCAGATACGCCTCCGGACATGGATGCTATGCTGGACCCCCTAAAGGCCCATGCTCTGCGTTGTCCCCAGCGTCTTCCAATTCTGATGAAGGCATTCCTTGAGAATCCACAGGTGCTGTTTGCTCCTGCTGGGTTAGGTGGTTCCTCCACAGGCACTCAGGTAACAACTGCCGCACAAGCTGCCGCAGCACCGACTGTTGGCAGTGCTGAATTCCATCTATGTGCGATTGACGTTCTCTGTGAGGCGTTGGATTTGTCGTCTGCAGTAGCTAACACCGATAATGCTGTATCTCCCAGCCAGGACACTTTATCTGGAATTGGCTCATCGCGTCCTGGAAAAGAATTCTGCTTCTCCACTTCGTTTCATAAATAAACAAACTAAATTTGGAACATTTCCTAAATTGACACTTTCACTTGAGAAAGAATGGCCTTCTTCTGCTTATGGTAATGCAACTTTTATGAGTGAGACAGAATTGACTTTTTCAAGTGGCAACAAAAGAATAGCTGACTTTTAACACTTTTAATCATTTTTAAATGTCTTTTTAAAACCATGTTTTAGCTGTCTTTAAGAAAATTTCTAAATTGTCCAGATTTTAAGTATGGTCATTGCCATCCAATTCGAAAGTGGAGTGGGTGTTATGTTTCATATAGAGGCCCTAATATAGACGCTGTTCATATATACCGTATATGGTCATATTCGCATATGCCCTATTATAGTCATACTCGTATATGCCCTATTTTGGTTATAATCGTCTATGCCGTATTATGGTCATGATCTTCTATGCCCTAATATAGGCACGATCTTTCACATACATTAGTTCCCTACAGTACACAACGAGCTCTGAGGGTTGAACGTTATCTAGACTTTGGTTAGAACACTGCAGGGTTTTTCCCGAACACAGGCCTACAATGTACTCATAAATTATGCATGAGCATTCACCAGCTACATCTCCCGCATAATATGTATGTACAAAGTTCACCCCTGACGTCTTCCTCATGTCTAACAAAGACCAATACAAACCATACTGAGGGACGAGATACTTTAGGGTATAAATACACCACATCTGGCCACGGTAAGATAGAGGGAACCGAGACTTCCATGCTGACACACTGACCAGAGACGCTGAGGCTCCTGAATGCAGTCGCTCCAGCTGACAGCGGTCTAACACAGCCCTTGCGGGGTGTCCAACTCGAGACCAGGACGGGGTCCCACACTCTCTTTCTATTCAGGTAATGGGGTTCGACTAAATCCTAGAAGGATTCTTGGTTCTTAGGCTTTTAGACCTACACACATGCTAGGTACACTTAGGTACATCTAGTTAGGCATCGTAGGAGTACGTGCACTTTTATAATGCATTCTATATATTCATGTATGTAACCACTATTACTGCAATATGGTAGAACTGTACTATCCCTTCACTTTGATCGTACTGCTGATAATATATCTCTGCTATTGTCTACTGGTGGCTGCAGCACATATATTCTACACCAGAATAACAACTGTTCAATAAATACTTAGTGAAAGCACAGACTGTTTATTCTGTGTAACTGTCTGAGACAAACCAAATAAGTAAGCACGAGTGACTGAGCGAAAAGTAGTACATTGTTTCCACGATTCTGAGGGATCAAGGTTGTCATGATCTAAGGTTGCCAGAAACTAATCTCTCCCCGATAAGAGGAGATTCTAGTGGCACAGTGAGCTAGCTAATGCAAATCCGGCTAACATACGCGGTGGGGGTGCACAGAGCCAGTCTGCCACCAAGCCCACGGTTTATGTTATCCAAACGCGCAGGTCCTGCAGGGGTACTATAGGAACTACACGACAGCATTTCTCCCTACATCTGGAGCTAGGCATGAAGTACGTCCAAGATACCATCAATGCTGTACCCCTGGCTATCTGGTGCTCAATTTGGTCCAACAAAGAAGCCAAATTTAATTGGGCTGTCATTAGAGACTGTCTAACCTGTGCTCGTGGTTTGGCCATTCCATGGTTACAATATATTAAAAATTGTTTCTCTGCACTTGGCTGTGTCTCTTTGTTTGAGCATCCCGAGTCCATCCAAAAAAGAGGATAAAAATTGGGTCTGGGACAGTTTTTGTAAGCACAAACAAGTCACTAGGGAACTAATGGAAGTGGCCAAACCTTCAGTCAGAGATTATTGTATTATCCAGGCAACTCCAACAATTGCCCCGTATCTACTATATGTGACCAACGTTTATGAAAGAACAATGTTGGCAAGATTTAGGCTGCGTTCCTTTCGCTGGTTGATATGTTTTCCCATAGGTCAGTACTCCTCTGACACTGTTGCCATTTTTCCATGTGATAAGCAATCTTGTCAAATCATTTTACATTTTGTCTTATTTTCTCAATTTTATCTGCCGTTTTCTATGAAGTTTCTATCACCGTTACTGCGCAGACACAAATTCTCTAAGTGCAAAGCGGCCCTCTTCTATTTACTGCAGCTTAACTATTGTAATGTCTGCTATGCAGTTGCTAGTTTTCTGAAGTGCACTTTAGCTGAAAGAAGGAGTTAGCAGTTTTGATAAACAAGTATTTTTATTCTCTTTTAAAAATAATCTCTGACACTGGGCCCTATCATCCAACGCAGTGCTCAGCTTGTATTTTTAAGTGTATATTGCTGCTCTCAATTTTTATTCATTAGGCACCTTGTTTTATTAGCTATGATATCCCTGGAACCAGAACTTTTACACTGTCACTTTATTCAATGCAAACTAACATAATGAGTATTTCTTGTAAAAATTTGGTAGTTTGTACTTTACATGTCTTTTACCTGTAAACTTGCACAAAGAACTGTATCATTTTTAAATATGTGGTCGCTATTTTTTAACAAGTACATCTACTATGTAGTTTGTTTTTATCGTGTGTATCTTTTATGATCTGCCTTTGGAAGATGGAATAAAGACAATTTGATTGATTGACAATGCCTTTTATTTATGTTTTGGCTTTTAAAACATAAATAAAAGGCATAGGGCCATATTATCAAGAACGGGCGATAACATTATTGCCGCTTTAGCGGCAGGAAACTGCCGCTAAAGCGGCGATAAGGAGCTTGATAATATGCTCTATAGAATTCCAATAGAAGCCCAGGTTCTGGTGTGAAGGACATCAAACCTGGGCTTCTATTGAATTCTATAGGGCATATTATCAAGCCCCTATCGCTCACTTTAGAGGCAGTTTCCTGTCGCTAAAGCGGCGATAATGTTATCGCCGTTCTTGATAATATGGCCCATTGTCATTTACAATGCTGTAGGAAAGTAGGATCTACTTTTATGGTTACCCCCACTTTTTGCCTGGTTCTAAGCTGTTATTGACTAGTCTGACTGGGATCCTGCGTATCAGGACCCCGTCTCTCTGCTTTTCCCCCTAAATTGTTATATTCAGTACTTAGGTACATCCCAGATTGGATACTGAGGTACCCTTATCAGTCCCTAGTACATGGTACTAAGGTACCCAGGGCATAGGTACCCAAGAGGTCCCCCATGGGCTGAAGCATGTATTATGCTCCCCATGCGAGACCATTCAAACTGTAACTACAGACCTGCCATTGCAGCCTGTGTAAGCTGGAGCTAGCACCACTTACGAAAGATATAGGTCTCCTATATCTAGGGTCACTGCACTTAAAAACCTATAAGTCACCCCTATAGCAGGTTTTACAATCCTAAGGGCAGGGCGCTCGGTTCTAAGTGTGAGGGTGTCCCTGCATGAGCAGGACACCCCTACAGCCTACGGAGTCCATTCTCCCGGGTTGTAAGTGAAGCAGCCAGATACCATATAGAGGGGCACGGCGTTATTATGCGATGACCATCTGGAAATTGGCTGCAACGAATCCTATCATGTTTGGTATCAAATATGTTGGAATCATACCCAACAAAACGTTGTGGGAGGTATGATTCCAAGTACTGGTACGGGCCTCCATTAGGCTCTCAGTGCTCCCGGTACCAGTCTTCTACACCCGGACAGCACAACATGGCTGCTGTCCCCCAGAGACATGATTCTGCCCTCCTGCTGCTGAGCCAAGCTCGAGCAGGGGAAGGCAGAACAATAGGTATCCTGTCACAGGGAGGGGTGACCATCTCCCAGACAGGATTTAGTGTATTGGGACTGGGTGGGTGCGCTTGCCAGCACCACTCAGTCTGCATGAGAGGCACATTTGGTGCCTCCTTGAATAGTCCAGTTCAAACCAGCTCTGGGAGCCATTGTCTCCTGCTCTGGTGCGAAACTGGACAAAGGACATGGGAGTAACCTTCCCCTTGTCCAAACCCTCCCCTGGGAGGGTCCCCTAAATCGTCCCAACCCTTTCCTTAGAGTACTTAAGGGCTTACCTGGGTGTAGGTCCCTAGATTCGTCGTGGGACACGATTCAATTCAGATACCACTTCAACTTCTACCGTCTGGGCACTCTGGACTTCCCAGGACTTTGTTTGAGTTCAACTTCACCTCCCTTTCAGTCTGCTACATTGTCTGTGCCTATGCACCATACAGGAACCTTCCAAGGCCTGTGGGCATCCAAGACACCTGAAGGAATCTCCCTTGGAGTGAAGGAGTCACTTCCCTGCATCTGCAGGCACCGCAACGAAGGTGACCGGTTTGCTGATCCTGAGCTCCTACGGACTCCGAAAGGCTCAGTAACACAGGTGGTGGTTTTCCATATCTCTCGAAGCATGCCCTGCCCTCTCACCAAGTTTGAGGCCAGTATCCCTCATAGGAGACGCAGGATCAGAACCCCTGTGCACCGTGTTGACTAGCCGTTACAAAGGCTTGTTGGCTTCCTTCCACCAAGATCTTCAGGCTCCAAGCAGCCCCAACCTCAAGCATCTCCAGTGACCAGAATCTTCGCCCACACCACATTGTCTGCACCGTGGCATGCATCTTTTGGTGAGCTGCTCGAGGTCCTCTTGTGACTCCAGTGCCTCCAGCCAGTGGGTCCTGTTGAGGGTCACCTTTGTTTCTTTTGGGCTCTGTTGATTTATCAGGGCTTGCCCTGACTCCCCTGCTTGTGGTGAGTCCCCTGGACCTTGCTGGTCCCGACATTGCACCTTCTTCGACATTCAAGTTGTTTGCAGTTGCCAAGGCTTGTTGGTGCTCCCTGTAGGAGAGTAGGATCTGCTTCACATGGGTACCCCCACTTTTTGCTGATGCTTCACTGTTTTTCGACTTTAATCTGGCTGGGGCCCTGCTAATCAGAACCCCAGCCTAGCTGCTTCCTCTCTAAAATGGTTTCCATGTGCCTTAGGCACATCTCTGATTGGAATCTGGAGTGCCCTTATCAGTCCCTAGTATATGGTATACTATGTACCCAGGGCATAGGTACCTCAGAGGCCTACCAGGGGCTGCACCATGTATTGTGCCACCCTTGGAAGGCCATCCAAAATGACACCACAGGTCTGCTACTGCACCCTGGGTACGGTGGTGCATGCACCCCTGACTGTGATATAGGCTACCTATATCACTACAATTGCACACACATATAAACCTATAAGTCACTCCTATGGCAGGCCTTTACAATCCTGAAGGCAGAGTGCTTGGTTTTTATGTGAGAGGGTGCCCCTGCATGAGCAGGGCCCCTCTGCAGCGTTCGGAGTCAATCCTCTGATGCTGTTTGTGGTGCAGCCTGACCATATACTCTTAAGTACATTATATCCTCGCGGTAAATGCTAACTTTGGGATGGCTGCACAGAAACATGTCGTGTTTGGTGTCAAACATCTTGGAATGCTACCCCCCCCCCCGCCAATTCTGGCGGCGGGGGTAGCATTCCACCCTTCTAGAGGGAGAGACATATACACATCGGGCTACCCAGTAACTTCTTTCCAGAGCCCTGGCATCACAAAATGGATGCCGCTGCCACAGACACGGGTCTGGCCTCCTGCTGCTGACTGAAACTCCGGCAGGGGAGGCCTGGACAATAGGTTTCCTGTCCCAAGGAGGTGTAACCACCTCCCCAGACAGGATAATGTGTATTGGGGCTGGGCGGGAGCACCCTCTGGTGCTTTGAAGTCCTGCACGGGGGGCACATTTGGTGTCCCTGTGCATATGCCAGTTCAAACCGGTTGCAGGGGCTACCTGCCCCTGCTCTGGCGCGAAACTGGACAAAGGGAATGGGTGTAACCACCCCTCTTCCCTGACCCTCCCATAGGTGGGTCCCCAGAGTATGTCCAACCCCCTAACTTTCAATCAATCAATCAATCAATCAATCAATCACAGAATTTGTAGAGCGCACTACTTACCCGCGAGGGTCGCAAGGCGCTGGGGAGAAAAAAAGGGGGGTTGCTGCTACTGGTCGAACAGCCAGGTCTTGAGTAGCCTCCTGAAGGTCAGCAGGTCTTGGGTCTGTCGTAGGCTTAGTGGAAGGGTGTTCCAGGTCTTGGCGGCGAGGTGTGAGAAGGATCTGCCGCCGGTGGTTGTTCTTCGAATGCGAGGGACGGTGGCGAGGGAGAGGTCAGCGGAGCTGGCGGTTGGGGACGTAGAAGAAGAGTCGTCTGTTGAGGTAGGCTGGGCCAGTCTTGTGGAGTGCCTTGTGTGCGTGGATGAGGAGTTTGAAGGAGATTCTCCTGTCGACGGGGAGCCAGTGCAGGTTCCTCAGGTGGGGGTGATGTGGCTGTGGCGTGGTACGTCGAGGATCAGGCGTGCGGAGGCGTTTTGTATGCGTTGCAGTCGCTTGATGAGCTTGGCCGGGCTCCCGCGTAGAGGGCGTTCCCATAGTCAAGTCTGCTACTGACGAGGGCCTGGGTGACTGTTCTTCTTGTATCTGTCGGGATCCACCTGTAGATCTTGCGAAGCATGCGGAGGGTGTTGAAGCAGGAGGAGGAGACTGCGTTGACTTGCTTGGCCATGGAGAGCGTTGAGTCGAGGATGACTCCCAGGTTGCGTGCGTGGTCGGTGGGTTTCGGGGCTGCTCCCAGTGTCGTTGGCCACCAGGAGTCGTCCCAGGCTGAGGGGTTGGAGCCGAGGATGAGGACCTCTGTCTTGTCCGTGTTCAGCTTTAGTCGGCTGATCTTCATCCAATCGGCGACGGCCTTCATTCCTTCATGGAGGTTGAATTTGGCGGCGAGGGGGTCCTTGGTGAGGGAGAGGATCAGTTGAGTGTCGTCGGCGTAGGAGATTATGTTGAGGTCGTGCTGTCTGGCGATGCGTGCGAGCGGGGCCATGTAGATGTTGAACAGTGTTGGGCTGAGGGATGATCCCTGGGGTACGCCGCACATGATCTCGGAGGCTTCGGATCAGAATGGTGGAAGGCGGACTCTCTGGGTTCTGCCGGCGAGGAAGGAGGTGGCCCATTCCAGGGCCTTGTCTCGGATCCCTGCGTCGTGGAGGCGTGCGCGTAGAGTGCGGTGGCAGACAGTGTCGAAGGCGGCGGAGAGATCCAGCAGGATGAGGGCTGCGGTCTCACCGTTGTCCAGCAGGGTCCTGATGTCGTCGGTGGCGGCGATGAGGGCAGTCTCAGTGCTGTGGTTGCTGCGGAACCCTGATTGGGATGGGTTCAGGATGCTGTTTTCTTCGAGGTATCGGGTTAGCTGTTTGTTGACGATCTTCTCGATGACCTTGGCTGGGAACGGAAGCAGGGAGATGGGCCGGAAGTTCTTGAGGTCTCTCGGGTCCGCCTTGGGTTTTTTGAGTAGGGTGTTGATCTCTGCGTGTTTCCAGCTCTCTGGGAAGGTCGCGGTCTCGAAGGAGAGATTGATAACGTTGCACAGGTGGGGTGCGATGGAGCTGCTGGCCTTGTTCAAGATGTGGTGCGGGAAAGGGTCTGACGGGGAGCCGGAGTGTATTGTGCTCATGGTCTTGTCGTGGATGTCGGCGATCTTGCGGTGGAAGAAGGTGGCGAGGGAACCGCACAGGGCTTGCGACGGCGGGATGTCGTTGGTGTTGGAGCTGGGGTTGGAGAGTTCCTTCATGATGTTGAAGAGCTCCTTGCTATTGTGTGCGTTGTTGTCGAGGCGGTCTTTGAAGGAGATTTGTATAAGTATGGGACCCCAGTCCTTAGGAAGTTAGATTACCCTGGACGAAACTCTGACACTGAATCCTGGACCTTCGACGCTCTACTTAAAGACTAGAGGACTGAAGAATCTCCCTTGGGGTCAAGGAGTGACTCCCCTGCTTGGCAGGCACCTAAGAAGCAATTGTCCAGTCTGCATCGCTGAAGCTCCCGCCGAACGCTGAAGTCTTTGCATCACCAGAGGTGGCTTTCCAGACTTCCCCGAGGCTGCCCTGAGTTCCCAGCAAATCTGAGGCCCGTAGCTGTCGTGGGTAATGTGGAACCGTGACCCCTGGACACCAAGCACATTTGCAAGTGCATCCTCTCCTTGGTCTCCCACGAAGTTGTGCTTTGGGCTCCGAGTAGCCCCCGCCTCCAGCACCGACTGCACCGAAGATCACTGGCCTCCACTCCACGAGTGTTCTGTGAGCCAGCTCCAAGTGCGTCCACTCGAGGCTCCTTCGTGGTCGCTAGTCCGTTGGCTAGTGGGCCCTCCCGAAGGCAACTCTTCTTCTGCTTGGGCTTCCCTGGTTGCTCCAGATGTGCCCTGACTTACCCTCACTGGGTGAGTCCCTCAGACCTTGCTGGTCTGTACCACCGTCCTTCTTCTATTTCCACAAGACTTGCCGTTGCCAAGGCTTGTTGGGTCCAATCCGGTCGCCGACACCGCAGCAATCGACAGACATTATGGGACAGCTCGAATCCAGCTCCTGGTTGTCGTCGACACCTCCTGGACCTCGTGGCTGAAGAGTCAAGACGACCGTCAACCTACCTGAAGCACCCAACATAGGTGGGCATCTGCTCATTGCCTTCCTGGTCACTGGCTAGTGACCCAGACTCTGTCCCCTCTGCTTTCAGGTTCTTCAGATCTCCGATCCACCTTTGGATCCACCCGAACACTTTCGACTTGGTCGCCAGCAGCACTTTGCAGCAGATCGCCATTGAAAATGACGACGAAACCCGACCTCGAAAGACACCTATGCACCCGGCTCCCTGGGTGAGGTAACTCGAGTACTCCGGTGCTCCCGTGGGTATAGACTCTAGAACCACCTAGTTCTAAAGGGGTTTGCTCCAAGTCCTCCTCTAAGTGTCCTTTTCTTTAAAACTCCAACCGCGACATTCCCCATAGAAGTCAACGGTGGCTCGCGGCTGTGTTCTCACACTGCACGCGTCCCCGTGGGTCCCCTGTGTCACTACCTTGGGTGGTTCCTTGAGGGCCAAGCACTTCTACAGGCTCTAGGCCTTGTGTCTAGTTCAGTCGTGGTTCTTATACCACTTTATTGGTATATGGTTTGGTACGCCCTAGGGCTCAAACGTGTATTTGTGCTATTACTGTTGATAACTGACTTGTAACTGATGTAGCTTCGAACTCTAGCCTCATAAAGAGACTAGAGGGGTGTGTTTAAGACTAAATACATATATTTTAAATATATACCTGGTGTGGTCCTCTTTCATTTGGTCACTCAAGAGATTATAGACTTGTAAAACAAGCTGCTTTACATTCCTTCAAGACTTAGCCTGAAGGCTGCTCTCCATAGCTACCACTAGGATAGCTTTCAATAAAGGTTGTCTTTAACCTATCTCCAATAAGGGGTTGTTTGGACTGGTGCAAGGTGCCCACTATAATTAGTGGACAGCATATACCAGGCCAAATCCTCACATTGGTGTGCAGCGTGTGGGATTCCAGCTTGCTATTGTTTTACCAGATAATCTCAATTGAATTGATCAACTGAAAACCACTAAGGGTACCTTAGGTACATATAAAACAAGCTTAGGATACAGTAAGTTCTACTGAACTTAGAGTTGTGTGTAAAGGGATAGCACACCCTTTCTACAACTCAAGAGAGTTTAGTAGGCCACACTAGAGTAGGTAGTGCATACACCATACCACACTAGTAATGTCTTCAGGGCCAGGAACCAGTGGGTCCCAGCCAGAAGCCAATGGGCTTCTTCCCTCCAAGTATGATAATCTCCCATTCTTGGAATTGAGAGCATTAAGCACTGCTAGGAAACTGAAGACAGGCAAAAGTGCCAACACCCAACGCCTCATAGAGGTACTCCTGCTGGATGATCTCAGAAGACTACCAGGGTCCGAAGAGGTAGGCAGACAGGGTGGGGCAGAAGATGAGGAAGGGGCCTGGGATGAAAATAACCAGGACCCAACCTCTGAAACTGGCCAGGAAGGTGACAATGACCTTGACCTGGATAATCCAGCTACTCCTGAGGAGGAGGAGGAGGATCAGAATGACCTCCCCTTTGTCCCCCCAGGAAGAGTTGAGAGTGTGCCAAGAAGGGTTAGATCTCCTTCTCAGGAGTCTAACCACTCTGACACCTCAGTAGGGACCTCTGTTTCCTCTCATAGGAGAGAATCCTCCAGTGAGAGGAAAGAGAGACTGCTCAAGTATGGAGAGGCTCAGCTGAGACTCAGAAGAGAGCAGTTGGCTATAGACAGGGAGTCCCTAGAGCTTGAAAGGCAAAGAAAAAGTTGGGACTAGAGTCCCATGGTGGCAGCAATTTCCCCAGAGATAGGGAAAGGTCTTAGGACCATAGAAACCTGAGCAAGATTGTCCCTCCCTACCAGAGTGGGGATGACATCCACAAATGGATTTCTGCACTGGAGAGGGCCTGTAAAGTACAGAGGGTCCCTCAGGAGCAGTGGGCAGCAATCTTGTGGCTCTCCTTTGCAGACAAAGGGAGAGATAAGCTCCTCACTGTTAGAGAAGAGGATGCTGACAATTACAAAGTCTTGAAGAGTGCTCTGATTGATGGGTTTGGCCTAACAACTGAACAATACAGGTTAAAGTTCAGAGATACCCAAAAAGCACAGACTCAATGTAGGAAGGTGGAATCTGACTATATGGTTGCCCCCACTTTTTTTATGGTGTTTTGCTGGTTTATGACTTAGTTGGACTGGGATCCTGCTATTCAGGGCCCCAGTCTATCTGCTTTCTCTGTAAAAGGTTTCCATGTGCCTTAGGCACATCTCTGATTGGAATCTGGAGTGCCCTTATAAGTCCCTAGTATATGGTATACTATGTACCAAGGGCATAGGTACCTCAGAGGCCTACCAGGGGCTGCAGCATGTATTGTGCCACCCCTGGAAGGCCATCCAAACTGACACCACAGGTCTGCTACTGCAGCCTGGGTAAGGTGGTGCATGCACTCCTTACTGTGATATAGGTTACCTATATCACTACATACATACACACATATAAACCTATAAGTCGCTCCTATGGCAGGCCTTATCAATCCTGAAGGCAGAGTGCGTGGTTCCTATGTGAGGGGTGCCCCTGCATGAGCAGGGCCCCTCTGCAGCGTTCGGAGACCCTTCTCTGATGCTGTTTGTAGTGCAGCCTGACCATATACTCTTAAGCGCATTATAACCTCGCGTTAAATGCTAACTTTGGAATGGCTGCACCTAAACATGTCGTGTTTGGTGTCAAACATCTTGGAATACTACCCCCGCCAATTCTGGTGGCGGGGTAGCATTCCACCCTTCTAGAGGGAGAGACATGTTAACCCTGGCCTGGCCGGTAACTTCTTTCTAAAGCCTGGCATCACAAAATGGATGCTACTGCCACAGACACAAGTCTGGCCTCCTGCTGCTGGACGAAACTCCGGCAGGGAGGCCTGGACAATAGGTTTCCTGTCCCAGGGAGGTGTGACCACCTCCCCAGACAGGATAATGTGTATTGGGGCTGGGCGGGAGCACTTTCTGGTGCTTTGAAGTCCTGCACTGGGGGCACACTTGGTGTCCCTGTGCATACCCCAGTTCAAACCGGATCAGGGGCTTGCAGCCCCTGCTTTGGCGCGAACTGGACAAAGGGAAAGGGGTGTAGCCACCCCTCTGCCCTGACCCACCCATAGGTGGGGCCACAGAGTAGTCCAACCCCTAAACTTAGTATAAGTATAGGAACCCAGTCCTTAGGACTTTAGATTATCCCTGGACGAAACTCTGAAACAGAATCCTGGACCTTCGATGCTCTACTCAAGATTAGAGGACAGAAGAATCTCCCTTGGGGTCAAGGAGTGACTCCCTGCTTGGCAGGCACCAAAGACGCATCTGTCCGGTCTGCATTTCTGAAGCTCCCGTCGGACGCCGAAGTCTTCGCATCACCAGAGGTGGATTCTCAGACTTCCCAAGGCTACCCTGAGTCCCCAGCAAAGTTGAGGCCCGTAGCTATCGTGGGTAATGTGAGACCGTGACCCCTGGACACCGAGCACATTTGCAAGTGCATCCTCTTCTGGGTCTCCCACGAAGTCATGCTTTGGGCTCCGAGTAGCCCTAGCCTCCAGCACTAACTGCACCGAAGATCACTGGCCTCCATTCCACGAGTGTCCTGTGAGCCAGATCCACGTGCGACGTCTCGAGGCTCCTTTGCAGTCGCTAGCCCGTTGGCTAGTAGCCCTTCACGAAGGCCAATCTTTTTTTTCTTGGGGATCCTGGTTGCTCCAGGCCTGTCCTCACTTACCTTCGCTGGGTGAGTTCCCCAGACCTTGCTGGTCTGCATCATCGACGATCTTCATCTTCATCAAGACTTGCCGTTGCCAAGGCTTGTTGGGTCCAATCCGGTCGTCGACACCTCAGCACTCGACAGACATCGTGTACCAGTCCGAATCCTGCTCCTGGTTGCCGACAACGCCTCCTGGACCTCGTGGCTGAAGAGTCAAGACGACCGTCAACGCACCTGAAGCACTCGACATCGGTGGGCATCTGTCCATCGCCTTCCTGGTCACTGGCTAGTGACCCAGACTCTGTCCCCTCTGCTTTCAGGTTCACCAGAACTCCGATCCACTCTTGGATCCACCCGGACACTTTCCACTTGGTCGCCAGCAGCACTTTTCAGCAGATCGCCATTCAAATCGACGACGAAACCCGACCCCGAAAGGCACCTATGCACCCGGCTTCCCTGGGTGAGGTAACACGAGTACTCCGGTGCTCCCGTGGGTAGAGACTCTTCAAAGTACTAGTTCTCAAAGGGTTTGCTCCAAGTCCTCCTTTAAGTGTCCCTTTTCTTTAATTTCCTGATCGCGACTTTCTCCATAGAAGTCAACGGCGTATCGCCGTTGTGTATTCACACTGCACGCGTCCCCCGTGGGTCCCCTGTGTCACTACCTTGGGTGGTTCCTTGTGGTCCAAGCACTTCTAGAGGCTCTAGGCCTAGTGTCTAGTTCAGTCGTGGTTCTTATACCACTTTCTTGGTATATGGTTTGGTACGCCTCTAGGGCCCAAACGTGTATTTGTGCTATTACTGTGTTTAAATAACTTCTAACTTATGTACTTCGAACTCTAGCCTCATAAAGAGACTAGAGGGGTGTGTTTAGCAATAAATACATATATTTTGAATATATACCTGGTGTGGTGCTTTTTCATTTGGTCACTCAAGAGATTATAGACTGGTAAAACAAGCTGCTTTACATTCCTTCAAGACTTAGCCTGAAGGCTGCTCTCCATAGCTACCACTAGGATAGCTTTCAATAAGGTTGTCTTTAACCTATCTCCAATAAGGGGTTGTTTGGACTGGTGCAAGGTGCCCACTATAATTAGTGGACAGCATATGCCAGGCCAACTTCTCACACTCAAGACTGGGTGGACTTTGTTGATTGTTCTGCTAAGGCTCTGGAAGGTTGGTTGATGGGCAGTAAGGTATGTGACTTCACAGGATTGTATAATCTTATCATGAGGGAGCAGATTCTTAATAACTGTCAAAATCAGCTGTTGTATCAGTACCTGGTGGACTCTGATCTGACCTCCCCCCAAGAATTGGGAAAGAAGGCAGACAAATGGGTCAGAACCAGGGTGAGGCAGAAAGTACAGAACCAAGGTGGTGACCCTAAGAAGCAAGATTCTAAAAACTCTGATAAGGGTGGGGAGAAGGGTAAAGATCAGAAGTCTTCACAAGGCCCCCAAAAATCTTCTTCAGATGGGGATTCACAGTCTAACAAGGGAAAAGGCCAAAAGAAACCATGGTGCAAAGTCTGTAAGCAAAAGACACACTGGACCAGTGATTGCACCAAGTCCAAAGACTCTATTCCAGCCCCCACCAATGCCCCTAAGGCACCTGTTCCCCTAGTGCAGTTACAATTGGTGGTGGGAGTACGCAAACCAAGGGTTTAGTAGGGTTGACCCTGGGTAATGAGATGAGCTCTGGCCTAGTCAGAGAACTCACTCAGGCTGTCCTAGTCTGTGATGGAGGCATGGATGTGACCTCCTCTGTGAGTCCCAGTAATCTGGGCAAGTACAGGCAACAGCCATTGATCAATGGAAAAGAGGCTTTGGCATTCAGGGACACAGGGGCAAGTGTCACCATGGTGACACAAGACCTTGTGGATCCTGGGCAGATTATACTTGGTGAGATGTACCAAGTGACCAATGCTAGCAATGTCAGAACAGACCATACTCTGGCAGTTGTTAACTTCTCCTGGGGAGGGGTAACTGGCCTTAAGAAGGTTGTGGTAAGTGTAGACCTACCAGTTGAATGATTGCTTGGCAATGATCTTGAAACTTCAGCTTGGGCAGAAGTGGAGCTCAGGACCCATGCAGAAATGCTGGGGATCCCTGCAGATGTGTTTGCTGTGACCAGGTCACAGAGCAAAATGTCTAACACTGAACAGGCCTTGGATCCTGAAAAAAGGGACCAAGTGCCATCCAAGAGGAGGTGTAGTAGGGTTAAGGCAGTGCCTTCCCCCTTGGCTCAGAAGGAAGATCAGTCTCTTGAGGGGGATGATCTCAGTCCTGAGGAAGGAACTGTCCCAGAGGAGCTTGAGCCTGACCAGGTTGAGTTCTTGGGGACAGGGGGTCCTTCCAGGGCAGATCTGAGCCAGGAGCAGCAGAGCTGCCCCTCTCTTGAACCCCTCAGACAGCAAGCTGCTGCTGAGGCTGCTGGGAATGCTAGTGGTCCCCATAAAGTGTATTGGGATGATGGACTCTTGTACTCAGAGTGTAGAGACCCCAAGCCTGGTGCCACCAGGAGGTTGGTTATACCTCTGAAGTTCAGGGGCTTCCTATTGACCCTAGCCCATGACATTCCTTCAGCAGGTTACCTGGGCCAGAACAAGACTTGGGACAGAATTGTCCCTCACTTTCACTGGCCCCACATGTCTGAAGACACCAAGGAGTTTTGTCGCTCCTGTGTAACCTGCCAGGCCAGTGGCAAGGCAGGTGGTACTACAAAGGCCCCCCTGATACCACTACCTGTGGTGGGGTTCCCTTTGAAAGTGTGGGGATTGACATTGTTGGTCCCATGGATCCCCAAACAGCATCTGGGCACAGGTTTATCCTGGTGGTAGTGGATCATGCCACCAGGTACCCAGAGGCTATTCCCCTTAGGACCACTACAGCACCTGTAGTGGCAAGGGCCCTCCTGGGAATTTTCTCAAGAGTGGGCTTCCCTAAGGAGGTTGTGTCAGACAGGGGGCAAACTTTATGTCTGGATACTTGAAAGCAATGTGGAAGGAGTGTGGAGTGACTTACAAGTTCACCACACCCTATCACCCACAATGCAATGGTTTAGTTGGAGAGATTCAACAAAACCTTGAAGGGCATGATTAAAGGGCTCCCAGAGAAGCTTAGGCGAAGATGGGACATACTCTTGCCCTGCCTTTTAATTGCATACAGTGAGGTGCCTCAAAAGGGGGTTGGCTACAGCCCTTTTGAACTTTTGTTTGGTCACCCTGTCAGGGGTCCATTGTGCTTGGTGAAGGAAGGATGGGAGTTACCTCTCAAGCCCCCAAAGCAAGACATAGTGGACTATGTACTTGGTCTCCGCTCCAGGATGGCTGACTACATGAAAAAGGCAACTAAAAACCTTGAGGCTAGCCAGGAACTCCAAAAAGCCTGGCATGACCAAAAGGCTGTACTGACTGTTTACCAGCCAGGTCAGAAGGTGTGGGTGCTGGAGCCAGTGGCCCCAGCAGCTCTCCAAGACAAGTGGAGTGGACCCCATACCATTGTTGAACAGAAGGGTGAGGTTACCTATTTAGTAGACCTAGGAACACCCAGGAGTCCCCACAGGGTTCTCCATGTCAACAGATTGAAACCATATGTGGACAGGGCAGACATGGGCTTGCTCATGGCTATTGATGAGGGACAGGAGGATGAGAGTGACCCACTCCCTGACCTGCTCTCACAGAACCCTGATGATGGGTCAGTGGATGGTGTAGCCTTGGCAGGCAGCCTCACTGCTCAGCAGCAAACTGATTGCAGACAAGTGCTCAATCAGTACAGACATATGTTCTCTCTGACTCCAAGTCAGACCACCTGGTGCACTCATGAAGTGGACACTGGGGACAGTCTGCCTACTAAAAATAAGATTTATAGGCAACCTGACCATGTCAGGGACTGTATCAGGACAGAAGTCCAGAAAATGTTGGATTTGGGAGTTATTGAACCCTCAGATAGCCCTTGGGCTAGTCCAGTGGTCCTTGTGCCAAAACCTCACACCAGTGGTGGGAAAAGAGAGATGAGGTTTTGTGTGGACTACAGGGGTCTCAATGCAGTCACTAGGACTGATGCCCATCCAATACCTAGGGCAGATGAGCTAATAGACACTTTGGCCTCAGCCAAGTATCTAAGCACATTTGACCTGACAGCTGGCTACTGGCAGATCAGACTAGCTGATGATGCAAAGCCAAAAACAGCATTCTCAACCCCTAGTGGGCATTATCAATTTGTGGTAATGCCCTTTGGTCTGAAGAATGCACCTGCCACTTTTCAGAGGTTGGTGAATACAGTCCTTACAGGTCTGGAGGCCTATAGTGCAGCATATCTAGATGATATTGCTGTCTTTAGCTCCACCTGGGAGGATCACCTGGTCCACCTCAGAAATGTTTTGGAGGCCCTGCAAAAGGCAGGCCTCACGATCAAGGCCACCAAGTGCCAGATAGGGCAGAGTCAGGTTGTGTACCTGGGCCACCTTGTGGGAGGAGGCCAGGTTCAACCACTGCAGAGCAAAATCCAGACCATCATAGACTGGGTTGCTCCAACCACCCAGACTCAGGTGAGAGCCTTCTTAGGCCTTACTGGGTACTATAGGAGATTTGTCAAGGGGTATGGATCAATAGTGACACCCCTGAATGACTTAACTTCCAAGAAAATGCCCAAAAATGTTCAGTGGACAGCTAGCTGTCAAAAGGCATTTGATGACCTGAAGCAGGCCATGTGCACTTCTCCCATTCTCCAGAGTCCTGATTACTCCAAGAAGTTCATTGTCCAAACAGATGCATCTGAATTGGGGGTAGGGGCTGTACTGTCACAATTGAATGATGAAGGTCAGGATCAGACAGTAGCTTTTATTAGCAGAAGGCTGACCCCTAGAGAGAAACGTTGGTCAGCCATTGAGAGGGAGGCCTTTGCTGTGGTCTGGGCTCTGAAGAAGTTGAGGCCATACTTGTTTGGTACTCACTTCCTTGTTCAAACAGACCATAAGCCCCTCTTATGGCTAAAACAAATGAAGGGTGAAAACCCCAAACTGCTTAGGTGGTCCATTTCCCTACAGGGGATGGACTTTACAGTGGAACATAGACCTGGGAGTAACCATGCCAATGCAGATGGACTCTCTAGGTATTTCCACTTAGAACATGAAGACTCAACTGGTCAAGGTTAGTTTAATGTCCCTGAGTTTGGGGGGTTGTGTAGGAGAGTAGGATCTGCTTCACATGGGTACCCCCACTTTTTGCTGATGCTTCACTGTTTTTCGACTTTAGTCTGGCTGGGGCCCTGCTAATCAGAACCCCAGCCTAGCTGCTTCCTCTCTAAAATGGTTTCCATGTGCCTTAGGCACATCTCTGATTGGAATCTGGAGTGCCCTTATCAGTCCCTAGTATATGGTATACTATGTACCCAGGGCATAGGTACCTCAGAGGCCTACCAGGGGCTGCAGCATGTATTGTGCCACCCCTGGAAGGCCATCCAAAATGACACCACAGGTCTGCTACTGCACCCTGGGTAAGGTGGTGCATGCACCCCTTACTGTGATATAGGCTACCTATATCACTACAATTGCACACACATATAAACCTAAAAGTCACTCCTATGGCAGGCCTTTACAATCCTGAAGGCAGAGTGCTTGGTTTTTATGTGAGAGGGTGCCCCTGCATGAGCAGGGCCCCTCTGTAGCGTTCGGAGTCAATCCTCTGATGCTGTTTGTGGTGCAGCCTGACCATATACTCTTAAGTACATTATATCCTCGCGGTAAATGCTAACTTTGGGATGGCTGCACAGAAACATGTCGTGTTTGGTGTCAAACATCTTGGAATACTACCCCTCACCAATTCTGGTGGCGGGGGTAGCATTCCACCCTTCTAGAGGGAGAGACATGTACACACCGGGCTACCCGGTAACTTCTTTCCAGAGCCCTGGCATCACAAAATGGATGCCGCTGCCACAGACACGGGTCTGGCCTCCTGCTGCTGACTGAAACTCCGGCAGGGGAGGCCTGGACAATAGGTTTCCTGTCCCAAGGAGGTGTAACCACCTCCCCAGACAGGATAATGTGTATTGGGGCTGGGCGGGAGCACCCTCTGGTGCTTTGAAGTCCTGCACGGGGGGCACATTTGGTGTCCCTGTGCATATGCCAGTTCAAACCGGTTGCAGGGGCTACCTGCCCCTGCTCTGGCACGAAACTGGACAAAGGGAATGGGTGTAACCACCCCTCTTCCCTGACCCTCCCATAGGTGGGTCCCCAGAGTATGTCCAACCCCCTAACTTTGTATAAGTATGGGACCCCAGTCCTTAGGACTTTAGATTACCCTGGACGAAACTCTGACACTGAATCCTGGACCTTCGACGCTCTACTTAAAGACTAGAGGACTGAAGAATCTCCCTTGGGGTCAAGGAGTGACTCCCCTGCTTGGCAGGCACCTAAGAAGCAATTGTCCGGTCTGCATCGCTGAAGCTCCCACCGGACCCCGAAGTCTTTGCATCACCAGAGGGGGATTTCCAGACTTTCCCGAGGCTGCCCTGAGTCCCCAGCAAAGCTGAGGCCCGTAGCTGTCGTGGGTATCGTGGAACCATGACCCCTGGACACCGAGCACATTTGCAAGTGCATCCTCTTCTTGGTCTCCCACGAAGTTGTGCTTTGGGCTCCGAGTAGCCCCCGCCTCCAGCACCGACTGCACCGAAGATCACTGGCCTCCACTCCACAAGTGTCCTGTGAGCCAGCTCCAAGTGTGTCCACTCGAGGCTCCTTCACGGTCGCTAGTCCATTGGCTAGTGGGCCCTCCCGAAGGCAACTCTTCTTTTGCTTGGGCTTCCCTAGTTGCTCCAGACGTGCCCTGACTTACCCTCACTGGGTGAGTCCCTCAGACCTTGCTGGTCTGTACCACCGTCCTTCTTCTATTTCCACGATACTTGGCGTTGCCAAGGCTTGTTGGGTCCAATCCGGTCGCTGACACTGCAGCAATCGACAGACCTCGTGGGACAGCTCGAATCCAGCTCCTGGTTGTCATCGACGCCTCCTGGACCTCGTGGCTGAAGAGTCAAGATGACCGTCATCCTACCTGAAGCACCCGACATCGGTGGGCATCTGCTCATCGCCTTCCTGGTCACTGGCTAGTGACCCAGACTCTGTCCCCTCTGCTTTCAGGTTCTTCAGATCTCCGATCCACCTTTGGATCCACCCGAACACTTTCGACTTGGTCACCAGCAGCACTTTGCAGCAGATCGCCATTGAAAACGACGACCAAACCCGACCCCGAAAGACATCTATGCACCCGGCTCCCCTGGGTGAGGTAACTCGAGTACTCCAGTGCTCCCGTGGGTATAGACTCTAGAACCACCTGGTTCTAAAGGGGTTTGCTCCAAGTCCTCCTCTAAGTGTCCTTTTTCTTTAAAACTCCAACCGCGACATTCCCCATAGAAGTCAACGGTGGCTCGCGGCTGTGTTCTCACACTGCACGCGTCCCCCATGCGTCCCCTGTGTCACTACCTTGGGTGGTTCCTTGAGGGCCAAGCACTTCTACAGGCTCTAGGCCTTGTGTCTAGTTCAGTCGTGGTTCTTATACCACTTTATTGGTATATGGTTTGGTACGCCCCTAGGGCTCAAACGTGTATTTGTGCTATTACTGTTGATAACTGACTTGTAACTGATGTACTTCGAACTCTAGCCTCATAAAGAGACTAGAGGGGTGTGTTTAAGACTAAATACATATATTTTAAATATATACCTGGTGTGGTCCTCTTTCATTTGGTCACTCAAGAGATTATAGACTGGTAAAACAAGCTGCTTTACATTCCTTCAAGACTTAGCCTGAAGGCTGCTCTCCATAGCTACCACTAGGATAGCTTTCAATAAAGGTTGTCTTTAACCTATCTCCAAAAAGGGGTTGTTTGGACTGGTGCAAGGTGCCCACTATAATTAGTGGACAGCATATACCAGGCCAACTTCTCACACTCCCGATGGACATCGACCCCTCAACTCTCGACATCCGACTTGGGACAGCTCGTGCACAGCTCCTGGTCTTCCACAGCATCGCCTGGTCCTCACAGCTGCAGAGTCAAGGTCATTGTCAACTCTTCTTCAACTTCCGACATCGGTAGGCATTCGTCTTCCAGGGCTCCGGGTCACTCCTGAGTGACATAGACTCTGTCCCCTCTGCTTGCAGGTACTCTTAAACTTGATCCACCTTCTGATTCCACTGGACACTTTCTCTTTCTCCAGCAGTGGCATTTTCCTGAAGTCCTCCATTGGGTTCGGCGGTGGTTTCCGACACCACTTCACACCTATGCACCCGGCTTCCCTGGTGTAGGTAATGTGGGTACTAGGGTATCCATGGGTGGGGTGGCTCTCCAACCTTCTGTCTTCCATGGGGTTTCTTCAGGGTCCACTGGGAAGGGTCCTAAATCTTTAAAATTGCAACAGTGACTTACACATTGATTTGTACGGAGAACGCAGTCGTGTTCCCACACTGCACACTATCTCCGTGGGGTTCCTAGTCACTCACCTTGGGTCCCCAACACTTCTACATCCTATGGGCATTGTCCTAAGATGAGTCGTGGTTCTTACACCACTTTCTTAGTATATGGTTTGCCCCCCCTGGGGTCCACTGTGAATTCTGTGCTATTTACGTGATTTCTATGCAAAGTATTGTGTGCATTGTGCATATCTCCCGGTAGGAGATATCTGTATGTGTTAGTGAGTATTATAAAATAAATACATATTTTTATAAATATATTGTGTGGTTCTTTTTCACTTAATCTACACCTATGAGATTGCATTCTGGTAAAACAAGCTGCTTTACACTCCTGGACTAAGCCTGAAGGCTGCGCTCCACAGCTACCACTTAGAGAGCTTTTTAAGGTTGTCTAAGACCTCCTAAATCACCATAAGGGTTGTCTGGACTGGTGCAGGGTGTCACCTTACATAAGTGTACATCATATACCAGGCCAGCCTCTCACAAATGCTAATAGCTTAAACTCTTGCAAATATAGGACCTTTTGCATTCCAAATGCTTGTTTGTAAAAGCGCCCTATTCCGTGCTTTGTGTGTCGAAGTTTTTAGATGTCCAGTGTGGGCAGCCTGTGAAACAAATATATTTTGAATGCCACCTTGGATGTGGCTATCACTCTCTCTGCTCAACAGAGTTGTTTTTAATGAATAATGGACTTCTTGGGCAATCTAGGATAATGTCTTGTTTGATTGGGGGATTCATTTCATGATATCTAGATAGGTTTTGTAAATAACATATTACACCGACGAATTAAGAATAAAGTGATTGTTATAATTTACTTGTGAGTAATTACTATTCATGTTCGTATTAAAAGACTAAAGAGATTAAATGAAATAGTTCCTGAATTTAAAGAAAGACAGGGTATGAGGAGTGAACGTTTTTGTTTGTGTTAGTTGAGTGGGCTCTCTTTTACCCGCTTTGTGCCCTACACACTTCGGGGGATATTCACAAGAACGTGTGCTAAATATCACCAGAAAATGTTAACGCAACTTTACACATCGCAGCCTATCACGGGAAAATAACCCAGTGTTAACCTGGAAATCACAACACGGCGGTACCATGCGATAGTATCCCGAAACCGCGGCCAATGTCTGCGATACAACCACCTCGATGGAGATAAAAACACAAACCCCAACACCAAAAAACATGCGGTGAGCCCATTCACGAGGAGGAAAGCGGCGATAAGCTGCGCAAGGCCCGCGACACATATACGGCATGCGGGAATAAGCACAACAAAAGCAGGAAAAAGAAAGACAAACCAAACAGAAAACAGCGAAGCACAATGGAGGCAGTCGGAGCCAGCAGACAACCCCACAAGCACCATTGGCAACAAAACATTAGACATGGCAGGCCATCGTGGACAAGGTGAATGCAGCCCAAGAGCGGAGGAGGACAATGGCAGAAAACCAGAACAGCTGGAATGATGCGAAACGCACAAACAAGCACAAACACGCCAACAACCACAAGGCAGCAATGCACACCGGAGGTGGGAGTCCAGCGCCACACCAGGAGCTGGATGACATGGAGGAAATGGTGTCCACCAAATCAGTCTGGAGATGGTGGCAGGACCCGGGGCCCGGAAACTGCTTAAAATCAACAGACACAACAGCAACAGGGAGAGGAACCACCAGGGACTGGGGGTACGGGGGGAGATGGCCACAATGGCACACATGCATAATTAAGCACAGCACAACTGCAGACAAACCATGCCCAAGAGGAACAACACCAACCAAGAGCACAAGTCACACAAGTAGGCAATATCATACCACTGAACAAGCACAGAAGTGAAAACCACACTGCCTGAAAGGGAGAAGCGTGAGCCAAATCTGAGCTGAAGGGACATCTCACACACAATGCAGCACACACATATAGGAAGCAGAGCACCCCAGCATCGAACACAATGTGGAACAAACACCAACATCTGCACAACCGAACACAAGAGACAAGTGCACCTGCTTGTGGCCGGTAAATGGCCATACGCATCTGGCAAACCACGAAACAGGGACATGATAATGCATAAGTACCAACCCACAGCCCTGATGGGGCAGCAATGCATGTAAGGCAGTGACCCAGATAGGCCGTGACACACACATTGGCATACAAATAAACACTCAACACAGTTGGAGACAAGTGAACGTGTGGAAACTTTATCAACAATTGCGTGTCAGTACGGCCAAGGGAAGTGCCACGACATGCAGACCAATGCAGCAGCATGTCTGAATGAGGAACGTTGGAAAGCGCCCATGTCCACCCCGGGGGGGTCCATCACCAACACAAGTCATTGCCAACCCGCGTATGTTGTCCGCGCATGGATCAGGAGTCCAGGCCATTGCAGCCATGTCCACTGTCTCCCAGGGACATGTGACCAGATCCCCAACATGCAACCAGGCGTCGGGACACGTGCAATGGGTCACATGCAGTCCTGGCTGCAGATACCTGGTCACTCGTCCATGAACGCGAGTGCAGCAGCGTAGGCCAACATTTCCAATGCGAGATCGTTGTCCACCACATCTGACATGTCGGCGACGTAACCCATCAGCTGTCCCAGACAGATGTGCTCACTCCAACCCCTGGCCCCAATATGCACGAACGCCCAATCAGGGAGCGGCTCAATGTGGTCACTGCACACGACGACTCCTGCAATCTCCCAGGTCCAGTTCCCAGCATGCATGCCAAACATCCAGGCATGCCATAAACGGGCATCACGGTGACACTCCTGGTCGTGGTCCAATAGGGGGCGCACACACACGTCGAAATCCAGGTCAGCTACCGTTACGTTGGAGAGGCAGACATCCATAGACCACTCGAATATGCACGAGCGACAGTGCAACACAGGCTGAACGCAGGTGACGTTGGCAATGTGGAAGCTCAGCCTGTAACTGATCCGCCAGTACATGCAGCAGACGTGCACGGTACAGGTCCACGTGACTGGAGTAGAGCATGTGTCCGGGATGGTCTGCCATTGCGTCAGTGGCTCTGCTTGAAGCGGCACTGTGAGGACCTGCGCCAGTCCTGTGGATGAAATGCCACAGCTCGGAGCAATGAGCAGTGTCTGTGTGCAACGGGTGCAGGCCTGGGGTGTGGTGGGAGTACGAGTGAAGGCCATGTCACACACGCAAACTACGACCAAGGACTTCTGCGTGTGGGATGTGTACACGTTGGCCTCACATCTGGCAGTGCGTAGTGTGGGAGTCGCCTGGAAATGCTATCCTATCTGTCAGGGGGTGCTGGGCACATGCAAGTCACATCTAGGAGCTGCAGAAATGCTACCGCCAGATAGTGCGGACAAAGGACCATTCATCCCTACAGTAACTGCACCATCTGCATGCACTCAGGAGACATACAGAGGCCTGCTGTGGGTGTGGTGGGATGTCTGCGACCCTGGGAATCATGGATGATATGCCCAGCACGTGGCACATGTGCGGCCTCACTGTGTGTTACGTTGCCTCACAGCTGCTCCACCCTCACACGAGCCCCCACACTTGTGTGCCCTGTGCGGTTCTATCACGTGCACTCCTACGGCACACCATTGTAATGCCTGTCCGCGCATGTCCAGCGGCATGCCACCAACACCGTGACGCTGGCCTTTGAAGGTGTGTGGCCAAGTGAGTGTAGGCCAATGCTCCGGACAGGGCGGACACAAGTGTACAGTCCATGGCTGGCTGTGATCACGCTGCGAATGAGGCTAGGCAACTGACTCATGCAGCCGCAGGACTGATACACATAACACTTGGCATGCATGTGCCAAGACCCCGAGCGGTCTTGCGCTCCTACATTTCCCTGTCCGTGCGGGCCCGCCCTCCTGGTGCATGCTACATTGCAACATCGACTACTGTGGCCCTGGTGGCGACAACACCCCAACACAGAGACACACTTACCGCACTTCCTGCCCAAGGCCAGGTCCGAGCCACGCCCTGCTCCCCCTGCCGAATCAGCACACCCCTGCGCTGACCTGACTTACGCCGGATCAGCGCACGCTGCTTGTGCATGCAGGGGGGCCGGGCGAAGCTACATGTCCAAGGTCACTGCCAACGCTGAGGTGACATGGTATCGTCCGCTGAAGACAGCACACTGTGATGTTGCAGGGCCCGTGCCCATCATGCTGACACAATGACCACACGGACAAACTTGCTCAGATGGTGTGAATGGCTACGGGCACGTGCGCCCGGCACATTTATTAGCAGGCACACATATCGAGTGACACCTGTGTTGGATGTGTGTGGGGTGTGTGCACACCAGCCGGCAAGGGCTGCCTGGTGCAGTCAGAAATTGACAACAGTGTACATCGTAAAGGACACAACCATTCAACCGTAAAGGACCCATGACCTGAGCTGCACAGAGTTAGTGGCCCCGGATGCACAGCGTCCTGCACGGGCCTACCGCCACGGGCCGCTGACTTGCGGTGCACTGGGACAGGGTCACGAGAGCAGAGCAGGTTCCCGCAGATGACTAGGGCGGTTGTCGCAGAGTGTCTCGGTGGACAGTGGAAGGTGTACCCCCAGGGCATGATGCCAAGGGCACAACCACGCTGAAACAGTCACCATGGTGGAGATGAGTGGAGCAAACACATGTCGGACGCCAAGTCCGTCCCAGCCAGATGATGATGCAGACAACCCCCAGGCCATGGACTCAGACGCCACCAAAGTTCAACCAGAGAGTGCCCATGAGTCATTGCGCACAGAGTTAGTGGCACCAGTGCTGATAGGGGATGCCGCCTGCGATGAGGCGTGTCCAATGGCGTGGACTCCTCCATATCTTACCCAGGACACAGTTCCACATGTGTGGCCTACTGGACCGCAGTGTAGGCCTGAGGCAGCGGCCAGCAGGGGCCATTCACCGAGTGTCGCCGGCTTAGGTTGGATGGTCCCACCGGCCTGCGTAGTTCAGGTTCAGTGGCACCACGGGACGCGGACTTGCGTTGCACAGGGTTAGTGGCACCAGGTCAGTTGTTGCTAGTGTTCGGTCACCTCCGTAACGAGGATCCGGCTTTCATCCGGACTGAACCGCATCTTCCTCTTACTCCTCTCCATGCGTTCACTGGTATGGACTCTGCCATCCATGAATCACGACTGGGTGCTGGATGTGGGGCCTACTGGACCGCAGTGTAGGCCGGGGGCAGCGGTCAGCACGGGCCCACAGACACGTGTTGTGTGCTTGTGATGGATTCGTTTGCTCCACTGATAGCAGGGAATTTAGTGATATCACCCCTGCAGTAGACATCTGGTCACTGCCATTCATGACTCAGGACACAGTTCCACATGTGGGACCCACTGGGACGCTGTGTAGGCCTGTGCCCTCATCCACGTGTCGCCGGCTTGCGTTGAACAGGGTTAGTGGCACCACGTGTCGCCGGCTTGCGTTGAACAGGGTTAGTGGCACCACGTGTCGCCGGCTTGCGTTGAACAGGATTAGTGGCACCACGTGTCGCCGGCTTGCGTTGAACAGGGTTAGTGGCACCACGTGTCGCCGGCTTGCGATATGGAATTATGCCTCACTGATCGAAGAGAGTCTGGTGCTGTGGCCGCTGCCACGGACTTGGGGTCACTGCCATTCATGACTCAGGACACAGTTCCACATGTGGGACCCACTGGGCCGAGGAGGACGCAGGTGGAGTATGTAAATGTAAAAGGAGTAATGTGGGCCTGCGCCGTGGAGGCCAGCGATGGTCTGCGGAGGCTGCAAAGGTCGCGGGCCTGGGGCCTGGAGCTTGCACCGGCACGTGGTGGGCCCTCTTTGGCACACGCCGGTGTCAGCAGGTGAGTGGAGCCTCGTTGGTGCGCTGGGGCAGGCATGACGGGTCTGGGGCCCAGCGGCTTGGGGTGTAGCAGGCGCACAGGGACGCAGGCCCCGCCGCGCTCGGCGCCGGACTCGTGGCGGGCTGAGAGGTGCCGCCCTGGCAGACGCATTGTCCATTCCGAATGAGAACCACGCCCAGTGCGATGGGCTTTTTGTTCACACCCCTACGCAGGCCTGGCATACGCAGGTCCAACCCACTCCGCCCACGCATGCAGGGGGGGGACGTAACGTGTGACATTTCCGCGTTCTGCCCCACAGCCTGTGGGGACATGGTAGCGTCCACTGGCCACTACACTCCATGCACCAGCAGTTGATCTCCACATGGCCATTTCAGTGATTTGCACGCTGTGGTCTGTCCGGCATCTCCACGCCACATCTGCTATTGGGTAGGTTCACATTCCTTAGTCACTTGCCGCTCTCGCACATGCCTGCTCCATGCCTCTCCTCACATCCTCATATTGTGTGTCTGTGGTGCCATGCCGTGGCTGGGTTGTGGGCATGGGAAGGCCAAGTTCCTGATGGAGTCATGTTGTCGTGTCTGGTCGGTTGGCATGTTGTGTGTCATGTTGAATGTAGTTGTGCTGCGTGTCCATTACCGGTGTCGTGAGTTGCATGACTGTGAGCTGGAGGTGTGTGGTGTGTTCATTTTGGACTTACCAACGGGCACTGCATTTCCATGGGTGCCATCCTGGGAGCGCTGGGTGATGCTGGACTGTCCGGAGATGTGAGAATCATGCACTCGGCCTGGGGAGTTGGCCACGACATTGTTGAGGAGTCCCGGGCGGTCCACTGTTGCCTGCACATTCATGATATGCGTGTGCTTTCTGTTGTGGTAGTTGTGTGCAGTGTCGGCAGGGGGCACGAGGGGTACATGTGTGCAGTTGATTGGCCCTGGCACGTGAGGGAATCCAGCTATGGCGTAGGCGCCTTGCTTGGTCTCCAGCAGCTCCTGCGCAGTGTGGGTGAAGTGGAGGTGCTGGGGTACCAGGCTGTTGTTGGCATCCAGGACAGGTGTGATGACCTTGTATGGGGCTGGCTGTGTGACTCCTCCGACTCTGGCAGTTGTGGGTTGGATGGTACCAGAGGCCGACATGTGCTGCGCAGCCGGCAGCTTTGTCTGCGGAGGGATGTTGGTAGTCCGCTGGGTTGGGACAGTCAGCAGGTGGGGGATGTGGGTCAGGATGCGGGGGATGGTTGTCCTTTTGGGCCTGTAGTGGGCAATGTCCTCCTCTGGCGTTGGGTCTGGGTGGCAGGTGCGTTTCAGGTGGGTCCGCCTTCTTTGTGTACGCTGCCTCTGTGGTGTTCCCGGAGGGGGGTGGGGGTGGGGGGGGTCCTGGGGGTGGTGGCAGGCCTGGGATGGGTGGGGGTGGGTGTTGTGTCCCTCATGGGTCTCGGAGCTGCATGATGATTGTCTCCATGGCATCTGTGGGTCTTCAGGTGTGGCTCTTGGCTGGGCTCCCTTTCATGCTGCAGGTAGTCGTCCTGCTTAACACCAGCAAAAGGCAGGTGTTAAATCCCTGGTGCTACCGCGGCTTATCGCCTGTTTTTGGTTCGCATCGCAGATTTGGCAGTTTGTTGTGAAAGTGGTGTTGTGGTTTTTTCGTGTGTTTTTCCACGGGAGCGCCTACTCTGCATCTCATTAGGGTTAGTTGGTGGTGTCCACCGTGGTGTTAAATTTTGGGGCAGTTATCTCGGGAATACTGGCGATGTCTGCAGTTTGCACCCGCTTGTGAATGAGGTGTTAAATCTATCTCCACTTTTGATGAGTTAAGGTGGAAATAAATCGGAGATAAGTCCTTGTGAATATGCCCCTTCATTTGTTGAGAAAATGTCCACTGCACATGCTGCACCTATGGTAGCTACGCGCACAGTGAGCCAGGACCCTGGTGGAAATTGCAGACACACATGATTTCAATTTAGTCCATTTGCAGCATCTGGATTTTTGAACATTTACTACACATGACCAGTGGAAAAAGGGGATTTCTACTCGCCAAATAATAACAACAGAAACTAATAGACACCAATGAAAAAAAAAAATTAAAGGCTTTAGACATTATTTCAAAGAGTCAGCTGGGATCGAGTGGAATTTTCTCCGGACACGGCCAAGAAACAAAAAACTGTAATTTGATTCACTAAACTGACAGTGTAAGGCACTTAAATACTTCAGTTTCGATTTACAAAATCATGAAACCCTAGTGAATTCGGTTGCAATTGCATTATTCGGGCATACAGTGACTATTTAAAGGCACAGCAGGCCCAGTTCGTCACCTCGCCGATTATTCATTTGGGTCTGTCTGTGAGGCTGGAAGGGGACAGAAAGAGAGCTCGTAATCTGAACAGTGTTTGCACGCGGAGGTCAGATACGTGCGCACACTGCCTCTTTAAGTGCTCAGCTGCCTTGCCATAAATATATTTTAAAGGCCGTGGCTCAGCATTTCAAAGGGGGTATTCCTGAAATGGTTTCTTGTTTATAAAGAAGGGGTCGGTATATACCACAAAATAAACACCAGAGGTCCCGATGATTTTACTGCCTGGCTCTCTGTCATTTATGGCGCATCCTCGCATCAGGAGCCCTTGTTTTGCGGACCTCACCGTGCACATGAAAACCATGGAACTATGGAACTGGGCTCGATCCTTGGTGTCGGCTCAACATCCTGTGATTCTGGGAAAATCACTTAATCTCCACGTGCCCACAAAAACTGAATATGTCCTTGTATAATGTAAGTGGCGCTTATGTAAAGTCTCCAATACCTTCGGGTGGATTGCAAACTTAAAATAAGCAGCAGGACGGAGGGGGAGGATGGGTGAAGCTGCAAATCAGAAGGGGGTGGTGCAGCAAGTTGATGGAAGGCAGCAGTGAAGACAATTGGGCATATTCTCAAGGACTTATCGCCGATTCAACGGCACTTTAGCGCCGCAAAAGTGGCGACAGATTCAACGCCCCATTCTCAAGCTGGTGCAAACTGCCGATATCGCCAGTCCACCAGCGATAGCTGGCGCAAAAAACATCGCCACGGATGAGAGCGACAACTAACACTAATGATATGCAAAGTAGGCGTTCCCGTGCAAAAACACACGAAAACACCACTTCGCGATATTCCCAACGACCAGCCAGATCTGCGATGCGATCCAAAAACAGGCGATAAGGCACGTTAGCAGCAGGGATTTAAGACATGCCTTTTACTGGTGTTAAGCAGGACGACAACCTGCAGTATGAAAGGGAGCCCAGCCCAGAGCCACATCGGAAGACCAACACATGTCATGGAGCTACTGACCATGCAGCTCGGAGACCCAAGAGGGCCACAACACCCACCGCCACCACCCCCAGGCTGCCCCCTGGAACCCCCCCGGACTACCACTGAGGCAGCGCAGAACAAGACAGCTGACCTTCCGAAAACGGCATGGCCCCTCAGCCACACAATTGCAGAATGTGGGGAGAGGTGGGAACCAAGTATGAGTGAAGGAGGCAAGTCACCCATGAATAAGAATGTACACAATGCCAAGTGTGGCGGTGATGTGCTGGACAGACTACAGTATGCAGAGCACAGATATGTCCATGTGGACATATACTGATGGTGTTTGTAGTGTTGTGGACAGTGGACGCAACCATGTCACCTCAGGCAGTGGGGAAGACCTCGGTCATGTAGCTGTGTCCCCCCCCCCTGTAAGCGTAAGCGGAGTGGGCTGGGCCGGCGTACGCCAAGCCAGCGTAGGGGTGTGAAGGATTTGCCTGGGGCTCTGGGTGTGGTTCAGTTCTGGCCTGGACAAGGAAGTAACTAATGAGTGTGTCACTGTTGTAGTGTCGGCGCCACCCAGCCCGCAATCGACAATGTTGCAATGTAGCATGCACCCGGAGGGCGGGCTCGCACGAATGGAGAAATGATGGAGCGCTAGACCGCTCGGGGTCTTGGCTCATACATGCCAAGTGTTGTGTGTATCTGTATTGCTGCAGCATGAGCCAAATGCCTAGCCTTAATCGCAGCGCGAGTTCAGCCAGGCATGAACTCTACATCTGTGTCCGCCCTATCCTTCCCACAGCCCTACACTCACATGGCTGCCCATCTTCAACGGCCAACATCACAGTGTCGTTGTCAGACTTGTGGACATGCGCAGACAGGTATGACAATGGTGTGCCGTAGGAGTGCAAGTGATGCAACCGCGCAGCGCACACAAGTAAATGGGCTCGGGGGGAGGGAGGAGCAGCTGTGAGGCAACGTAACACACAGGGATGCCGCTCATTTGCCACATGCAAGACATGTCAAACATGAATCCCAAACTCGCACACATCCCACCCCACCCCCAACAAGCCACTTCACATTTCCTGAATGCAAGCAGATGAGAAACTAACATTAGGGATGAAAGCTCCTTTGTCTGAACTAACAGGCGGAAGCACATCTGCACCTCCGACCTCGGAATTGCATGTGCCCAGCACCCCCGGACAGATACTAGAGCAGCTGATGACGACTCCCACACTACGCACAGCCCGACGAAAGACCAACGTATACACACCCCACACACAGAAGTCCTTGCTCGAAGTTATCTTGCATGGAATGGCCTTCACACTTACTCCCACACCATCCCAGGCGTACAACTGTTGCACACTAAAACAACTCATTGATCCGAGCTGTGGCATTTCATCCACAGAACTGGCACAGGTCAGAACAGTGCCGCTTCAACCAGGGCCACTAACGCAATGGCAGAATATCCCAGACACATGCACAACCCCTGTCACGTGGAACTGTACCGTGCACGTATGCTGCGTTTACTGGGGGCACTGCCATTGGCAGTGCTGCGGATCAGTTACCGGCTAAGCTTCCGCCTTGCCAACGTCACCTGCGTTCAGCCTGTGTTGCATTGTCGATCGTGCATATTCGAGTGGTCCATGGATGTCTGCCTATCCAACAGGACGGTAGCTGAACTGGATTTTGACATGTGTGTGCGCCCCCTGTTGGCCCACGACCAGGAGTGTCACTGTGATACCCGTTTATGGAATGCCTTGATAATTGGCATACATGCTGGCAGCTGGACCTGGGAGATTGCACAACTCCTCGTGTGCAGTGACCACATTGAACCGCTCCCCTATTGGGCTGTAGTGCTAATTGGTGAAAGGGGGTGGACGCAGCACATCTGTCCGGACCTGCGAATGGATCGCCTCGCCGTCCTGTTTGATGTAGTCGACAACGACCTCATGTTGGAAATGATAGCCTACGTAGCTGCAATCGCTTTCATGGACGAGTAACTACGTACCTGCAGCCACAACAGATTGGAACGCATTGCACATGTCCCAACACCTTGTTGCATCTTGGAGATCTGGTCACATGTCCCACGACAACAGTGGACATGGCTGCATTCGCCTGGACTCCGAATACATGAGCGGACAACAACGCGGGTTAACACACACCTGTGAAAGGTGAGGCACTCCCCCGGAGTGGACAGCGGCACTTGGCAACGTTCCTCATCCTGACATACTGCTGCATTGATCTGCATGTTGTGGCACTTATCTTGCCCGTACTGACATGCATATGCTAATAAAGTCTACGCACCTTCACTTGTATTCAACTGTGATGAGTGTTGATTTGAATGACAATGTGTGTCTCACTGCCTATCTGGGTCACGGCCATACATGCGCATTGATAGCATTACCCAGGGAGTACCTTTTTGTGGAATCACTGTCCCTACATTCATCCATACTTTCATACTTTATTGCTCATAGCCACGACACATGTGTGTGAATTAGAATGTTTTATTCGCATTCAGTGGAGTGTTGAAGCTGGAGCAGTACAGGGCCATGTAAACCCCACTTTACATTGTTGCCCCGTTAAGGGCCAGCGAGAGTCCATTAGGGATTGACAAGTTCATCGGAATAGGAAGACTTCAGTCCGCAGTGTGATTGCTGTGTCATTGGTAACCAAGCCAAATATGGCAGTCCCTGTCGAGGTCCAAGGTGAGTGTCGCTGAGTGTATCGGGGGACAGTGGAAGGTGTTATTCCAGGGCATGATGCAGAGGGCAGAACCAAGCTGGAACAGGCCATATGGCGGAGATGAATGCTACCACTTCATTCTTACCACAAAGCCAGATTCATCATCATCTTCGTCCTCTGATGTGTCAGGTGCCTCACATGTGGGTGGTGGTGTTTAGTCTGCATCACTGTGTGGCACTGACACTTAAAGGGGCGGAGATGTGGACGGAGTAGTAGCAGCAGCATTCATCCGCGCCAGGCCTTGTGGCGGCAATGCCATGACGAGGATCTGCAGGGCATGGAAGATCACAGCTACATCTCGCTGGTGTGCAGCCGTGGCAAACATTCTTTCCGCCTGCATCCGCTCCATGTTCAACATGATCCTCCGCATGTGTCCCAACTCCCAGCTGACATCTCTGGAGCCACTCTGACTAGACAGTTGTTCTTGGCTCAGAGTCATGACTCCAGCGATGTCAGCCATGGATTGTTGGAGAGCAAGGAGCGGACAGTGGGTGTCCGTTAGGGACTGTAAGTGGTCCCTGATGGGACGTAGACACCCACGTATGGCATCTAGTTTGGCTGCCATGAGGTCGAACCCTACCCGCAGCTGATCAGCCATCTTCTCCTGGCACCCTAACACAAGGCGTTGGAATGACATGTGTTGGTCGTGGGGGTCCTGGTAGACAGCTGTGGTGGTGGGTGCTTCCTGCTATGTGGTCTGTGCAGGGGGTGGTGTCTCCTCGATGCAGCTGGGCTGCAGTGCTCCTGGAGGTGGGGTGCCGAAGCTGTCCATGGGCTGTTGGAGGGCGTCGGTGTCGATGTTGGGGACATCCTCTTCATCATCCGTGCTGAGTTGTTGGGTCTGCTCTGCAGGAGGTGTTGATTCTCCCTCTGCAATGTGAAGGGGAGATGCAGATTGACATTGTGTTCACATGTATGTTGACGCATTGGACAGGTTTACTTACAGACTGCATGACAATGTACATTGTGACTGTTTGTGAGGAGATGCCTATGTGATGCGGGACAGTTGACATTTCTACACCATCAGGGATGTGAGGTTGTACTTGTACATTGTCATCTCACAGTTTCCTGTTATGCCAAATGTGAATGGCCATTTTCTACACACAAGCGGCGGCAGTTGTGTCCTCTGTTCTGTTGTGACAGTGTTGCAGTTTGTACCACATTGTTGTCAATGTTGAGGTGCTCTGATTCTAATGTGTGTGTGCAGCATTGTGGGTGTGTTGCCCCTTCAGCTCTGATTTGGCTGGCCCTTATCCCTATCAGGCGGTGTGCCTTTCACTTCTGTGCTTATACAGTGCTGAGATGTTGCAGACTTGGGTAAATTGGGCTCTTGGTCGGGGTTGTGACTCTTGGGCATGGTTTGTCCGCAGATGTGCTATACTTAATTGTGCATGTGTGCCGTTGTGCCCATCTCCCCCCCGTCACCCCAGTCCCTGGTCGTTACTCACCCTGTTGCTGTTGGGTCAGGTCATGTTGTGCAGTGTCCGGTCCCCCAACTCCTGCCACCGTCTCCCCACTGATGACTCGGGTCACCATTTCCTCCATCTCATCCAGCTCCTGGTGTGTCGCTGGACTCCCACCTCCAGTCTGCATTGCTGCTTTCAGGTTGGCTGCGAGTTTCAGCTTGGTTTTGCGCTTCATATCAGTCCAGCGCTTCTTGCAGTCGTCCACTTCCCTTCTCTTCACTCCGACTGCATTCACCTTGGCCAAAATGGACTGCCATATTGTATTTTTAGTTACCAATGACACAGTGGAGGTGATGAACAGTTGGTGGTGGTGTTCTATGACCTCCGTAATAAGGATTTGGTTTACCTGCATACTGTAAGGCGGGTTCCTCTTCTTCTTCTCCTAGCCCTTCCCTGACCCCGGGGTCCCAGGCTGGTCCTCCGTGGGGCTTGTGGGGTTCTGGTTGTCCTCTGTACTTGCTCCGGCTACCTTCATTGTGCTTCGCAGTTGTTTTGGTTTTGTTTGTGGGTTTTTTTCCTGCTTTTATAGTGATTTTTCCCGCCTGACGTGTGTGAATTGCAGGCCTGGCGCAGCTGATCGCTGATTTTTTTATCGTGGTTGGGCCCATCGCCACTTTTTTCACGTTCGGCTTTAGATTTTTATCGCAGTCCCGGTGATTTTGTCGCAGACATTTGACGCGTTATCGGGACACTATCGAATGTTACCGCCATGTTGAGAATGGGACGTTAACACAGAGTTATTTTCCCGCGATGGACGGCGATATGAGAAATTGCATTGCCCTATTTTGGCGATGATTATCGCACGTTCTTAAGAATGTCCCCCTATATTTCGAGAGCTGCGCAGAGGTTGCAAGAAAGCATGCTGTGCCTGCATTAGGAGAAACCATTAAAGAAAGTAGTGCTGACAGACAAAATAAGACGTACCGTGTAACAACCAAAGTAAAAGGGCCAGCAGCCATGGAAGGTTACAAATGAAGACAAGGCTTTACTAAGGAGGGACTAACAAACCGATTACTGAATCAGAAGCCAGCATTTACTAAGGACAATGACAGAAGCCAATGAAAAATATGGGTGGAGAGTGGGCAGAACTTCAAGTCCATACTCTAACACTGCATGCCTCGCAGAGCAGCGAATGCGCGCTGACTATAGGCTCAACCTAACCAGTGACCATCATCACCACTGTGGTATGGCGGGCTGCAACATTGTTAGTCAATGATGTGTTGGCGTGGGCTTCAGACACCCCTTATATCACCAATGAGGTCCACGGGGCCTCCCCCGCAATGAAAAGCTTATGGCGAGGTGCAGAGGCGCAACTATAGAGCCAAATTACGGGGGGGGGGCTACTAAAAATTTCGGGGGGAGGCTAATTCTTCCAGCAATAGGCAAAGTGGAGATGAAGGGGTGAAAAAACAACAAAGCCTCGTTAACACGTAGATGGTTTTTTAAAGACCTGTGAAGTACTCGGTGCCGCTGTGTGCGTGCCCAGGAAGCTGTCTCAGCCCGGGTTGACACACACGGCGGTGGGTGGGGGGTGGGGGAGCTGAAGCCCTGTGAGCCCTATGGGCGTTGCGCACCTGGGGGCAGATCTACAAGAAAGTGCCGCAGCGTGGCGCTGCAAGCCCTTTGGCTGCGCCACGCTGCGGCACTTTCAGAGCACAGGAATGCGACATATTTACAAGAATATGTCGCATTCCTGTGCTCTCTCCCTGCGCTGGCGCACAAACAGCTGCCAAGCGCCGGCGCAGGCACCCTTGCACCATGGTGCAAGGATGCCTGCGCCATGGGAGATTGTTTCTGTGCAGGAAGGGCACCTTTCTGCACAAAAACAATCAGTACAGGCTTTTCCTCTTTCAATGCGTGCTGCAGAATGCAGCACGCATTGAAAGAGAAAACGAGGAGAAATGAAAACATTTCTCCTCGGTGCGTCTCGCTACGCCACCTCTAGGGTGGCGTAGCTTTCAGACGCATCTCCAGAGTTACGATTTCTCGTAATTCTGGAGATGTGTCTTGTTCCATGGGTGTTGCGTGGGAACACCCACAGAAACACCCATGGAACGCCCTTCACCGCAAAGTGCTGCGTGTGAAGGGACGGTATTTACAAGGAGAGGAAAAGTCACGCATGGTGGCTTTTCCTCTCCTTGTAAATATCGAGGGCTCTGCGCCACCAGTACGTCACGAAAAGTGACGTACTGGTGGCGCAGGGGACTTGTAAATCTGCCCCTGGTGAGGTGGTTTGTCCCCAGGGCCCGTGAGCTTAGGCGACCTTTGTTTACAGCGTAACGCCGTGCCCAGCGCAGGGTGTGTGAATATGAGTGGTGGGCTTGGCTATGTGCTGGATGGCACGGCAAATGACAGTGCCCTAGGCAACAGCATAGTTCCTCAGCATGGACTGCCTTGGGCTTCCAGGACGTTGGGTGGCGGGCGTGCTGCTGCCCCGGCTGTGCTGCCCCGCATCATGCCCTTGGTGCACCCGTGAGGCTCCCAATCTGTAAATTCAGCTAGCACTTGTTTTGGAGGACCTAGCTGGGTGACGGAAATGTGAGTTCATAATTGCGCAGCAAGCTGACCGGCATATCCATAGGCAATCTCTGTTACTTACATGCATCTTCGGGGGCTGCTTTTTGGCTGTATCGTTGTGTAGACGAGTCCACCTTATAGTACACAGGAAAGGCTAGATTTCATTTTTCAGGGTTTACTTCCATGTTGGGGTCTTTAGCTTATGTTTCCTGAAACCAAACCTCATGAGTTATTTATAGGCGTGACCAGCTCCATCTCCTGCCACCGTCGTTTATTAACGCGTAACAGGCTAACTCAGCGAGTTGATGACCTGTCGAGGAGATCGGAGAACAACCTATAGCTCATGGTTTGAATCCTGTTGTACTGATTTTCAAGACTCTGAGACTAAGAAAGAGAATGCTTGTTGGGTAACATAGCACTTGTTATTAGTACCTACTGACCACGAAGGTAGTTACAAACTTTTATAGTTATAATGCAGTATGTAAACTAACCACAGGTGAAGCTTTTACATGTATACTGTACGTAGGTTTAGACTGGTTCAAGAAAATTGCCAGAGGGCCTTGGGACAGGCAGAAAAAACGTTCAGATTTTATTCTAAACTTCGAGTAAATTGTCAAGCTTCATATATCTACTAATCAAAAGGAGATCGTCTCACTTACGATGGTAAGTCTAATAATTGTTTAATTTGTAAAAGAATAAATGCCAGGGCCATACGTTTTGCCCAGAAGCCTGCACAACCTCTGCTATCGAAGGTCGGGGTTAGATGACTAAAGCTGCCTAGTCTTGATTCTTTAATCTTCACCAGACATTCCCTGCTCCTTTTTATGACTCTTTCAGGTTCTTTTTCATCCTGCTTTCTTTCTGTCACTGTTTTCCTATCTTTCTCTTCCTCTTTCATTTACAATTTTGTCTTTTTCTTTCTCTTGTTTTAGGTTGGAGACGAAAAATAAGTATCGGTCCCCAAAATTAAGTACCACTAGCAACCGCTAGCTAGGGCCGGACAGGCCTTTTATTTCACTGGGCATTTCCCCGGTGGAGTGGAGCCCCTGGAGGCCAGCTTTTAGGGCAGGGCCGCTCCTGGTGCCCCTGCCACATTAGCAGGCAGTGAGAGGATTCAAAAGATAGAAAGAAAAGGGAGGGAGATGGAAGGTTGACAGAAAGTGCTCAGAGAGGGTGAAGAGAGAGGAGAGAAGTCAATAGAGGGAGAATGGATGGATGGAAATAGAGAGATTGCACTAGGAGACAAAGGGAGTGAGGCTGGTTTGAGCATTTTTGCTTGATCTGTTTTGGTTCTTCAGTCCAGCCTGCCACTAGTTCAAATTAAGCGGGTGAGTTTTCACCTCTTTTTCTTCCATTCCGCTAACTCGAGCTTGGAGGATTCCCTCCTACAGTTGCCTCGATGGAAAGGCACATCGTAATCTGGGTGGTAGGAATATTGGCGGGACTCCCTTCGACAGCCACTTCTGCCTTTGACACCATCGACGCAGGAGAAAGGTTCTGGCAGAAGCGGCGGACTGCGGCGGTGTTCCCTCCAGTGACCAGCCAACATCTAAATCAAGTGGGCGGACCGCCAAGGTGGCAGGCGGGAAAACCGCCGAAAAAGTGACGGCGGGACTAGTCCCCTCAAGATCTAAATCAGGCCCTAAATGTACTTTCAGGTAACATTATGAGTTATTCCTAATGCAGGAGAGATACCAGCAGGGAATTTGCTCAGAACACCCAAATACTAGAGGTGGGTGAGTCATTGAAAGCTTGAGCCAGGCTGAGGCTCAGCTCGAGGTCATCTTGGACCCTCAAGCCTAAAACGAGTAGAGCCCAAAATGAGTTGAGCTTTCATGTGGCTTCTGCCTGCTATCCACCCTTCAAAATCATGCACCAAGAATGAAGGATAAAGCATTAACCTATGCTGTAAAATGAGAGAGAGCAAGAGATACTCACTGAGTACCTGAAGTGCAGAATGTGAATCAGAAAACTGGGAATCAATCCTAGCTTCCCCACTTGTTCAAAATGTGTGATCTAAGGTGAATATTGTTTTTCACTGAGTCGAGTTTTTCTTCATTATACCATATGAAAGCACTTTCAAATAAGTGAGTTCAAGATGTGGACTTTCCAAAAACCTCTCTTGTGTTCGATTAAATAGGCTGTAATGTTGCTCCAGTTATAATGAGAATTTAGGCCACAGACAATTGGCTTGGCTTTTATTTCACTAATGTATTGTGAGAAGCTGGCCTGGTATATGATGTACACTTATGTAAGTGAACACCTACCACCAGTCCAGACAACCCTTATGGTGATTTAAGAGGTCTTAGACAACCTTAGAAAGCTCTCTATTTGGTAGCTGTGGTGAGCAGCCTTCAGGCTTAGTCCTGAAGGAGTGTAAAGCAGCTTGTTTTACCAGAATGCAATCTTATGGTATAGATTAAGTGAAAAGAACCACAGAAAGTATTTATGAAAAGATGTATTTATTATATAATACTCTCTAACACATAGAAATATCTCCTACCCAGAGATATGCACAATGCACACAATACTTTAGCAAAGAATCACAGTAAATAGCACGAAATACACAGTAGCCACCGGGGGGGGACCAAACTATATACTAAGAAAGTGGTATAAGAACCACGACTCGAGTCAAGACAATGTTGAGAGGACGTAGAAGTGCTGGGGACCCAAGGAACCACCCAAGTTGAGGTGATAGGGACCCCACGGAGAGCGTGTGCAGTGTGGGAACACAACTGCATACTCCTTACAACTCTACGTGTAAGTCGTGGTTGGATTTTTAAAGATTAAGGACCCTTCCCAATGGACCCTGAAGAAACCCAGTGAAAGACAGAAGGTTGGAGAGCCACCCCACCCGTGGATACTCTAGAACCCACGTTACGTACACCAGGGAAGCAGGGTGCATACGTGTGAAGTGGTGTCGGAAACTACTGTCGAACCCAATGGAGGGCTTCAGGAAAGTGCCACTGTTGAAGAAGGAGAAAGTGTCCGGTGGAATCCGAAGGTGGATTCAAGATGAGAGGTACCTGCAAGCAGAGAGGACAGAGTCTATGTCACTCAGAAGTGACTAGGAGACTTGGAAGACGAATGCCCTCCGATGTTGGGTGTTGCAGAATGGATGACAATGACCTTGACTCTGCAGCTGTGAGGACCAGGCGATGCTGAGAAAGACCAGGAGCCATGCACCAGCTGTCCCACGAAGGATGTCGAGTGCTAAGGAGTCGGTGTCCGGCGTGAGCACCAACAAGCCTTGGCAAATGCAACCAACGCAGGAGTTGAAGAAGGAGCAACATCGGGACCAGCAAGGTCCAGGGGACTCACCACAAGCAGGGGAGTCAGGGTAGGCCCCAATCAATCACGGGAGCTCAAAAGAAACAAAGGTGACCCTCAAATGGACCCACTGGCTAGAGGCACTGGAGTTGCGAGAGGACCTCGAGCAGCTCACCAAAAGATGCTGGCCACGATGTGGTGTGGCTGAAGATTATAGTCACAGGAGATGCTCGAGGTTGGGGCTACTTGAAGCCCGAAGATCTTCTTGGAAGGAAGCCAACAAGCCTTTGCAACTGCAAGTTGACACGGTGCACAGGGGTCCGGTTATTGCAACCCCCACGAGGGATGCTGGCCTCAAACTTGGTGAGAGGGTAGAACAGGCCTCGGGAGCTGTGGAAAATAACCACCTGTGTTGTAGAGCAGTTCGGAGTCCAGAGGAGCTCAGGATCAGCAGACCGGTTGTCTTAGTTGCAGTGCCTGTAAATGCAGGGGAGCGACTCCTTCACTCCAAGGGAGATTTCTTCAGGTGTCTTTGATGCTTCACGGGCCTTGGAAGGTTCCTGTATGATGCACAGGCACAGACTATGCAGCAGACTGGAAGGGAGATGAAGTCAGGCCTAAACGAAGTCCAGCGAAGTCCAGAGTGCCCAGACGGTAGAAGAGCAGTGGTCTGATCTGAATCTTATCCCACGATGAATCTAGGTACCTACACCCAGGTAAGCCCTGGGGAAAGGGTTGGGAAGATTCAGGGGACCCTCCCAGGGGATGGTCTGGACAGGGGGGAGGTTACTCCCATGTCCTTTGTCCAGTTTCGTGCCAGAACGGGAGCCAACGGCTCCCAGGACTGGTTTGAACTGGACTATGCACAGGGACACCAAATGTGCCCCTCATGCAGACTGAGTGGCACTGGCAAGCGCACCCACCCCATCCCAATACACTAAATCCTGTCTGGGAGGAGGTGGTCACACCTCCCTGTGACAGGATGCCTATTGTTCTGCCTTCCCCTGCTCGAGCTTGGCTCAGCAGCAGGAGGGCAGAATCGTGTCTCTGGTCGGCAGCACCCATTTTGTGTTGTCCGGGCAAGAAGGCTGGTACCGGGAACACTGAGAGCCTAACGGAGGGCTCTTCCAGTGCTTGGAATCATACCTCAAAAACCAATTACGGTGTGGAGGTATGATTCCACCATGTTTGATACCAAACATGATAGGATTCGTTGCAGCTGTTTTCGAGCTGGTCATCGCGTTATTATGCCCTCTATATAGTATATGGCTGCTTCACTGACAACCCGGGAGAATGGACTCCGTAGGCTGCAGGGGTGTCCTGCTCATGCAGGGGCACCCTCTCACTTAGAACCAAGCACACTGCCTTCAGGATTGGAAACCCATTATATCATAATGGGATAACCCAAGAAAAAGTCCACGGACCTGGGTATCGATTGGTATAGGAAACAGTTGGTCCTAGACCAATTTATATACAACTAAATTGTTCAATATTTTTAGCTTCAAAGACACATTGCAATTGCATATGACTTGCATATAGTCATGTAGTACATAGAATTTTCAACAAGAGAAATCGGCACATTCTCAACAAATACAATGGCACTGATTAAATTAAGGAGAACTGTTTTATTCACAAGTACTCCTTAGATGAACAAATCATCATATTCAATAAATGGAAAGGTTGCTCCAAGAAGGGAGGGAAAGGAATATGTGCTCATGTGTAAGACAGATAAGGTAGAGAGGAAGGGATTCAAAAAATTACATCAAAGGGAAAGTTAGTTATAATACATTTTCAACATGGAGAACTGGCTATAGTTTGTGGTCAGACCAGTTGCTTGTAAGGGCCTGCCCCTTGCGGGTTGTTCCAGGTATTGTTCATATTTCTTTCAAACAAGGTGCACAGAGAGACATCATCTGTGAAATGGGCAGACGGGGAGTGAAAACGGGTGCAGACCCACGGGGGGGAAGGTTGTCGACGTTTCGACCCTAGCGCATAGAGGGCAATTCTCGACCTCAGCTGCGGGTCTTCCTCAGGACAGGGGAAGGTGGGGCAACCTATGTATAGGTGTAAGCTGGTATGGTCCGGTCACTGCCCCCATATGGTGGGTAGTGAGTGTATTTGATGTGCGTGTGATTGTCCTTTGTTAAAAATTGAGAGGAATCGCTGCTAGACCCGATATTTTAATCGCCTATTAACTGTTTTTACCTTTAAAAATTGAGAGGAATCGTTGCTAGACCCGATATTTTAATCGCCTATTAATTGTTTTTACCTTTTAAAAATTGAGAGGAATCGCTGCTAGACCCGATATTCTAATCGCCTATTAATTGTTTTTACCTTTAAAAATTGAAACAAAAACGCTGCTAGACCCGATATTTTACCGCGTTTTACAGTTTTCTATCGTTTGAAAACTGACACTATTTTTAAAATTGAAAACTTACTGCATTAGTGGGCTGGGATTAGCGCCATCACTAACTGTGACCAGGGTGAGTGGTGTGCTTCCGCATAGCTGAGCGGGACACCCGAAGCACGCCATCTTGGTTGACAGTCTAGTCTTTCTTGAGGACGCTCCCCCCTCTACATAAGGCAGGGAAATGCAAGCGTGCAGTGGGCGCGCGCCGGAGGCGCGCCAGAGGCAAGCCCGTCTGCGCCCGTCCACGCACCGACCGCGCACAGCGCCAGCCACACTGCCAGTCACGTTGCCGGTTACGAACCCCCTGTACCCGACAACAATTCCAGACTCCTCTACTCAAGGGCACGACTACTAGACACAGAAAATTTTGCAGCAACTAATCATGCTTCGGTAATCACTCCCTTGATAAAACAACACGTAGACAGCCTAAAATGCGGGCTAATAAATGCTATATCCTTAGTCAAACACCATCATGAGATCTTCACCATGTTGGAATGTTATGCTTTTGATGCCCTGTTCGTCTCGGAAACCTGGACTCGGGATGACTCTACAGTAGAACTAAGATTAGCCTGCCCCCCAGGATATAAAGCTTTCCATAAACCACAAACATATGGAAGAGGAGGGGGGTTGGAGTGATTTTCAAAGAGGAATGGAATTTCTCCCCATTACAAATGGATGAGGTTGATGGTATAGAACTCCTAGGGTTCTCCTTAAGGATGCTAAGGGGCAGGTGCTTACTGGCATTGTGTGCTACAGACCGCCTACAGGACAGAGCTTTCAATGTCAGGCACTGATTGACTCTATATACAACATGTCACTATCTCACTCAAGGCTGGTTTTATTAGGTGACTTCAACCTCTGGGACAAGGGAGAATCCAATACACCTCTAAGGGAATTAGTGCAAGCCTGTGAGAGCCTTAATATGAAACAACTAATTTGTGAACCCACACACCAAAAAGGCCACATCCTGGACTTAATATTCGCCAACCCTACAGAAGCCAGAATGGTTGAAACCCTTCCACTATGCTGGACTGACCACTCGCTTGTACATTTCTCATTAGCACTACCCAGAGCAACTAGCAAAAGGACCCACATTGAGAATTATCGACAGGGTAGGGAATAGCCCAAACTGCTAAAAAACAAACAACTCCCACTAATAACGGGGCCAAACTTATTTGATCATAAAAAATCGGTGGGAGAGAACTATCTCACTCTCCATGATCAAATAGTGGAAACGTTGAACCAAAGAATTCCAGTAAAGAGGCTGAAAAAACAGAGATAAGCCATCTGCCCCCTGGTATAAGGAGAACTTGAGGCTTCAGCGTAAGGAATGTAAACTGGCCGAAAGGAAATGGAGGCGGCTATACGCTGAAATAGACAGAAAAAGCTATAAAACGCAACTAAACAAATATAAGGAGGCAATTGCTAGTTCAAAAGCAGATTACTTTGCAAAAACCATCCTGCAAGCACCAAATAAGGCCAGAGCTATCTTCAGCATAGCTAAGGACCTCTCCAAGCCTACATGTATAGGTAATAAGATCACAGCTACACAAAAGCTATGTGATGATCTAGCAACCTATTTCAATGAAAAGATCAATAAAATTATCAACGGCCTCAGTTCAAAGAATCAGACTGGAGCGGAAGATGACCATAACCTACCCCTGAAGGTGGGGAATGAATTAACTGCGCGAGAGACGCAAGATGAGCACCCAGACAGAACTAGCCAACCTACCTTGGAACGCTTCCAAGCACCCTCAGAGGAAGTGTTTCATAATATAGCTATGACAGTCTCCTCCGGGTCTCCACTGGACCCCCTCCCACAGAGGATGTGGAAGGAATATAAGACGGAACTCTTTCCCCGGCTGCGTAAGATATGCTGTCAATCAGTAACTATCGGAGAAGTCCCAGACTGCTGGAAACAGGCAATAGTTACCCCACTACTCAAAAAACCAACGCTCGACCCAGCTATAGACCTATTTCACTGCTGCCCTACCCAGTAAAAATTTTCGAACGAATAGTGAGTAAATCTCTGTCCCAATATCTAGAGGAAAACCGGCTATTGGACGAGCTGCAATTCGGATTCCGCCCTGAACACGGTACCGAAACAGCCCTAATAACTATGTTCGATGATCTAAGAATGCGCGCTGACAATGGCCAAGCGGTTGTGCTGGTGCTGCTGGACATGTCAGCGGCATTCGACAAGGTTAATCATAGTATTCTGCTAGAGAGACTAGAAAGCATCGGAGTTAAGGGTCAGGCCTTAAGATGGCTTCAGTCTTATCTAACGGACAGATCACAGGCAGTAAGCATTCGACCCTTTACATCTTCGAAGACAGTTATTCAACATGGGGTCCCGCAGGGCTCAGCGATCAGCCCAATTTTATTTAATATCTATCTACGCCCACTTATCCCCATCATCAAATCTTTTGGAGTAGATCTGGTCAACTATGCTGATGACACACAGCTATGTTTTCCCTGGAGGGAGATCAAAACATTTCTATGGATAGATTTCACGAATGTATGACCATCACCACACACTGGCTTAGGCACAACTTCCTCCAATTCAACGGAGAAAAAACTGAAGTTGTATACTGCATGACACGCAAAGTAGGCCGCCCCCTCCCTGTTGACTTCCGGCTCACCCCTACAGATAGCGTGCTAACACCTACCAAAACAGTGTGCAATCTGGGAGTGATGATGGATAACAATCTCCAAGTAGATTCACAAATAAACAAAACAGTGGGCACCTGTCTCTCGCTGATCAGAGCCCTTAGAAAGATTCTCCCACTACTACCAGCTTCTGCTAGAACACAGGTAGTGAGGAGCGCTATCTTGAGTAGGCTAGACTACTGCAACTCCTTGTGTCTTGGAGCTCCCAGCTCCTCGATAATGAAGTTGCAGAGGATCCAGACAATCACAGCAAAATTGGCCCTAAATCGGCAGCGCAGATCCTCAGCATCTCAGGCCCTACGGGATCTTCACTGGCTACCGATTCAGCAGAGAATATTTTTTAAATCTCTCTGCATAGTTTTTAAGGCAGCAAATGGTCTGGGTCCTAGACCTTTACAGAGAAAGTTCATGTGGTATACGCCCACAAGAAACCTTCGCTCGGCCACAGCAAATCTGGTTAATGCCCCTAAATTCAAGAGAGCTAGAACAGGAGGGAGAGCTTTTAGCTCTGCAGCCTCGCGATTATGGAATGAACTTCCACCTGACATCAGGAAGAGCAGAGACATAATGCAATTCAGGAGGAAACTAAAGACATGGCTATTCCCAAGGGAAAAGAACAACTAGACGTAATACCTGGATTCTCCAGTGCTCCTCCTGCTGTCCCTCCCCCCATAGGCTTCTAATTATCTGTAACTCTAATTTTCGAATATAGTATGACACATTACATCTGCATACACCTTCAGCGCCAGGATACCCGTTGGGTGATAGTGCGCTATATAAATACTGTCTACATTACATTACATTATAGTCCGCACGAATGTTACGGTGTCGCATATGTGAAATTAATCGATTAGTTGATGCTGACAACTCCTTATGAAGGGTGAAACAATCGCCCAAAGTCGATCTTATTCCGACACTCAGGAGCCGTCCGTGTAGACCGTGTCTTTGTTCCAGACACAGGAACACCGTAACATTAGTGCGGACTGCCTGAACAATACCTGGAACAACCCGCAAGGGGCAGGCCCTAACAAGGAACTGGTCTGACCACAAACTATAGACAGTTCTCCATGTTGAAAATGTATTATAACTAACTTTCCCTTGGATGTAATTTTTTGAATCCCTTCTTCTCTACCTTATCTGTCTTACACATGAGCACATCTTCCTTTCCCTCCCTTCTTGGAGCAACCTTTCCAGTTTATTGAATATGATGATTTGTTCATCTAAGGAGTACATGTGAATAAAACAGTTCTCCTTAATTTGATCAGTGCCATTGTATTTGTTGAGAGTGTGCCGATTTCTCTTGTTGAAAATTCTATGTACTACATGACTATATGCAAATCATATGCAATTGCAATGTGTCTTTCAAGCTAAAAATATTGAACAATTTAGTTGTATATAAATTGGTCTAGGACCAACTGTTTTCAGGATTGGAAAGGTGACTTATAGGTTTTAAGTGCAGTGACCCTAGAGATAGGAAACCTATATGTTTAGTAAGTGGTGCTAGCACCAGCTTACACAGGCTGCAATGGCAGTCCTGTAGATCCATTTTGAATGGTCCCTGATGGGTGGGATAATACATGCTTCAGCCCATGGGAGCCCTCTGGGATACCTATGCCATGGGTACCTTAGTACCATATACTAGGGACTTGTAAGTGTACCCCAGTATCAAATCTGGGATGTACCTAAGTACTGAACACAACAGTTTAGTGAGAAAGCAGATAGACTGGGGTCCTGATTAGCAGGAACCCAGTCAGACTAGTTAAATACAGCTTAGCATGAGGCAAAAAGTGAGGGTAACCATAGAAGCAGATCCTACTTTACTACATGTATTGTCATCAGAGTAGGAGGGCATGAATGTTTCTAAGTTCATGTCTAAAAATGTTTAATGCTTCTAAATGTAGCAAAATATTCTGAAGTATTAAAGTGAAACCCTTCTGCATGTGAAAGAAATACATTTAATTTTTTTTTAAAGATACTTGAATATATTTTTATGGTGTTTTTGACACAATTTATCTGAGCTTGGTTCGTACACAGGGTCTCTTAGCCAAACCACACCATTTCTTGGCCCACCAATCTCTAACAAATACTTCAAAAACAGAACAAATATTCCTCAACAAAGGGATTGCAGAATCCCTCTTGTTCGGAATAAACTTAATTTAGAAGAGGGCACATTTTCCATCTTCAGAAAGAAAGAAACAAGTGTTTTTCCCAACAGCTGCTGCGATAGTACACTTCATTAGAGGAAAAATAAGCAAGCATTGGCAAAGCCAACAGGTCTCTTCTTTGGCAACTTTTAACTTTGCCTTTTGCGAATGGCTTTTAGTGATGCCACAAAGCATCCCAAATGCCTTTAGCATGCGTTTTCCCCAAAAACATATCATAAGCTCCACCGAGTGAATGGATGAGAAATGTTTCTCCCATATACACTATGTAATATTTAGCTTGATGTTCAGTGCCACAGGCTAGAAATTTGTGTTGAGAGAGGGAGACAGGCCAGTGGAGATGGAACTAGGGGAGCAGTGATGATGGGGCCACATCATTTATTAGGCATGCACACCAAGCAACCAACATACATTGGTAAATAAAAAGGAAGTGAGAGAGCATTTTTTTTTTTTACAAAGCTGGTGGGGATAAGGAACGCAAAGAGCAGTGGCTGGAAGCAGCATGGACGACGGGGAAGGGCTAAAGCAACATGGAGGACAGAAGGAACAAGGAGGGTGGTGGCAGAAGTACACAACAAGGGTGAAAAAAGGCAACGTGGAGTGCAGGCTAGGTAGTGGGGGGGTACAAGCACACAGGCTACGAAGCAAGAGTGGAAGAAGCACACGAAGTCGAGCACAACACGAAAGGGGCTGGGGAACAGCAAAGGCTTGAGATGGGAAATTTTTTGAAAATTAAACAAAGAGAGAGATTGCAAAACAAGGACATTATAATTGAAAGCAGCAGAACCATGTACCAGTCAATGTGGGAAGAAAGAACAACATTAAAACGGACTTATATTTCGTTCAAGAGATATCATTTAAGGAAATGCCAATTTTTGGAGTAAGCACACAGAAGCAGGGCTCCAAAGCAAATAAAAACAAGCATTTGTAATGCAATAGGTCTCGCATTTGCGAGAGTAAAAGCTATTGGCATATGTTTTTTTCCTGATAAAATCACTTAAAAAGTTTTTAGATCTTCTCCCCTGCACAGCTAGGAAAATAATTGCAGTGGCCCTAATCACTTCCAGACTTGATTCCTGCAACAGCCTCTATGCAGGAACTAATAAAACGGTCCTAAGCAAATTACAGATGGTGCAACATGCAGCCGCTCGATTAGTACTAAAATGGCCTAGAAGCTCATCAGCATCAGCTGCCCTTAAAGCACTTCACTGGCTGCCCATCCACAAAAGAGTCTTGTTCAAGATTTTAATAATCACTTTTAGAGATTTTAAATCCACAGGCCCCCGCTATCTCCAGGCCAGGTTTGCTCGCTATGTGACAAACTGCACACTAAGGTCATCCAATGCAAATCTTTTGAAGCCCCCTGATTTCAGGTATACCACAAAGGGTGGGAAATCTATTGCGGTACTTGGGACCAAGGCTTGGAATCTGCTCCCCAATCATTTACATTTCATTCAAACTGAGACCCTCTTCAGGAAGGCTCTAAAAACCGGGATTTTTTCTGCCCCTGACACTCTTTGTAGATCACTCATCTGACCTCCTAGTTTCTAGTTGTTGTGCCAGTTAGGGATCCGCACAGCGCCATGATGCTCCTCGGAGTGTTAGCTGCACTCTACAAGTGCTCCTTAACATAACATAACATAACATAACATAACATAAATGACAATGCCTTTAATTGATCTGTTTTGATAATTAACACATAAATAAAAGGTATTGTCATTTACAATACCAATAGCTCAAACTCTTGTAAATGCGAGACCTATTGCTTGGAAAGTGAAAGCGCGCATGGCGCGCTGAATGTTGCAGGAAAGCATGTGGTGCTTGCAGTAGGAGGAACTCATTAAAGAAAATAGTGCTTACAGACTAAATAAGACATAGCGTGTAATAACAGAAGTAAAAGGGCCAGTCCTCATGAGAGGTTACAAATGAAGACAAGGCGGTACTAAGGAGGGACTAACAAGCCTATTACCGAATCAGAAGCCAGCATTTAGGAAGGACAACAACACAAGCCAATGACAAATATGGGCGGAGAGTGGGCGGGGCTTCAAGTCCATACTCTAATACAGCATGCCTCACAGAGCAGCCTATGTGCTGCCCAGGCTCGACCTAAAAAGGTCCTGTTTACTACTACTGATCACTACACAGTATGCTGCCACTACCCCACTTGTGCTGCTTAGCTCCAGAAAGGCAGCAGACAAGACAGGAGCTGCTGCTGTTTATTTTAAATGAAGCCACGATTGGGCCAAGAGGACTACAATGGAAGGAGGGTAATAATAACCGCATCCCCACATCGAGTGAACCCCGGCTGGGGTCTGGGATGTCATGTTACATAACTAATTGATACTGTTTTGGACACGCCATATTTGTCTTTTTTTTTTTAATACATTTAAGGCTGCCCTTTGGTCTGTTTTAGTCCTGAGGAAGACCCGCCATGATGTATAGTGAATAACACTTGATCACAGGGTCGAAACGTCGACGACATTACGTTATGTCCTATGTCAGCTATCTTTGGAATATGTAAAGAAGATATAAGGATACACTGAACAAAACATTTTTGGGACATTTTGATTATTTGTGGTTTCAAGGTCTCACGTTTGTGTATGTGATCAGCGGGAGATTTGTGATTTCCACTATGTATATGTGAATGTGATGTATTGTTCTTTAAGTTCTCTGGACAGCCATTGAAAAGAGAAATATGAAAAGAGTTAGATATACATGTTTTGATATATGAAAAATAATATATTTAAAACAAGTTAATGGCTGTGTTGTGTCAGTGGTTTTTGTAAATCATTTTTCTTTAAAGATTTGTGTATTTTTAGTAGGAGAAGTTTCACACATGCTTGAGGGATCATTTAAAGGCCCTTTTAGTATTTAATGTTTAATGAAAAACATTATTTTACAAATTCCCTTTTGAGGAGATTTTGTTCACCCGACAGAACTGTTTGTAGCTCATAACTTCAGGTGAAGGCAGTAGCCTTCCACCATTATGAGGGTAGCGCTTTGGGTGCCCCTCCCGGTCCAACAAGACCGCAATCCGTGAGACAGGCCTATGTCAAAGAGTACACACAAGATCTGTGTTCTCCTATGACAAACAATTTGCATTAGGGATCCAGACAACAGTACAGTTGGGCACTCAGGGCAAGGACACACATCTCTTACCATGCAGAGGACTTCTCCGTCCCAACACCTCCTTTCCCAAGTCATGTAATGCCTCATTGAAGGGCATGAATACATTATGAGATGGCTTCAAAGCAAGAATATCCATAAATAAAGTAGACTTCATTTGGTCTGTAACATACCCAATGTCTCAGCATCTTTCTTTATAACTTTTATAAATTGAGTGTGCTCAGCAGAAGACGGAACTTCCATAGAAGAGAAGTATCTAGAACTCTTGCTGCCTGCACGTATGTCAGTAAATGTGAAAACGTGTACTCCTGAGGAAACAAATTGTCACTATCTGTGTTGTCCTGATCCTTGGCTGATAAGGATGTGGAAATTACAGAGCGTTACAGTCATAGTCCAAAGTCTTAGCATGAGAGGGAGAAAAACAATATGAACCAACACTGGCAAGAAACGTCAATGACATCAACTTCAGTGTCAAAGGTGGAGTCATTTAACTATAGTAGCCACTGACTTCAGAAGTTCTTTTGTGACTCGCTTCAAATGGGTAGAGGTAAATGGCGGAGTTGAAATTAAAGTTACTGCCATTAGAGCGCCGTCAGCCATAATGGATAGCATTAAAGTCAACTTGTTGGCTCTGAAAGGTGTATCAGAGGGTGGTGCCGAAAAGACTGACATCATGGCTTTCTGAAAAGCCTTATTTTTTTTTATAAGCTCCCGGGAAGGAAACCCAATTGCTCAATTTATTACTATCACTAAAAACACACACTTCTTTTTAATAGAACCATGCACTAGCTCTTAAATACGTTGCATCTCAACCTCCTTTAGTATTGAGCTTTGCATGAACAAACAATGCAGAAGGTGGATCGAAAGCTGACCACTGCACACACGACTCTTGTCCACAGAACTCCCTTGAGCTTGCATCGCCATTCTTGTAGGCTAAATAGCTAAAATTGGAGGTGAGTAGATGGCGGAAAGCTTCAAGGAAGCACTCCTGTTCTAAAGCTGCTGTGTTTTAAATTGAGTGTTCTTTGTAATGATAGACGCCCCACCCACCGCTTGCAACAGTCCCCCACAGTCAAATAGGAATCAGCAATAAAAGATGAAGCAAAGAAAATTCACTGTGCAGTCGGCCACTTGTGATAGTATTAAACACATGGAATCAGTAACGTTCCTACACAATTTGTCGCAATGTACAAATAAACCATGTGTAATATAGACATTCTATTAAGAATGCAACATCTACTAAAAAAGTATTGTTATTGTACATGGTAAATAACTCGGCAAGACAATTAAACATTTCTATTCAAATTTTGCGCGATTTAGGCGCGTTACATGTTTTGGGCAGACAAGTTGTACAGTAATTAATGGAGCACCGTTGCCCTACAAGATGGCCACCACGTTTGCCGTTGCCTCTATGATTGGTGGTTGGCGTGATGGAGTTTCCACAAGACTCGCTCGCCTGTCTCTGGTGTTTACAGTAGTGCCGGTGGTATCCTTCCGCTTGCCAGTGGGAGGCGGCATCCAGCCTTGGCTCATTGTGAGGGTGGCAGCAGGGGAGGAACAGCAGAATAATACACGCACAACAGTCAGCTCTGCCATAAACCTAGTCGTCAGGACTGTGTTCAGTTTAAAGTCGTTCACTGTGATGTTTTTGCCCTCAAGTTATTACTATCATTTTCAAATCAAACAAGTTGCTGTACAGAGGTTGCTATGGCCACAGAGGTGAAGTGTTGCAGTACACTGACGCCACAGAGGAAACGTTTGAATTAAGATAACAAAACAAGCAGCAATGAGGGAGGGGGTGGGGACACAGAACTGGCGCCCGGTCTGACATTTGATCTCAGGCTTTGAATGCTCAGCAAATGTGATGAGATGAGAACAAGATTTACAGGCCTTTTTACAGAAGGGAGTGAAAACAGGACCGATCGTATGAATTTCTTTCCAACAAAGAAAAAAGTAGTTCCTGAAATAGATGTTAAAATGGTGACCAGTGGATTGATATAGCACTTGCTCCCTGCTCTCAGGGAGGGCTAAACACAGCAAGAGGCATGACAAATGCATGCCATGGACAAATGGGGAGAAAGAATGGGAGAGCGACGATAGATACAGCAAATGTGAAGCATATGGGCGGACTGAAGCCCACCAAGTATATATAACATGTCTAACAAAGAGAGAGAGAGCAAACTCTGCCTAGCCAAGACCTAAAAACATACACATTGTAAGAATCAGTGTGAACTACAGAGGTCAGTTAGGGCCCTCAGCTCACAGGGACATAGTTATACAGTACCTGCGGAAAGTGACTGAGGCTCTGAGCGAGTTTCCTGTGTCCTGGGAAAGCTAGAGGCCATCTTTCTGACTCTGCAGTCCATAAGCCAGCACAATCTCATGAGAGTGCACAGAAAGTGAAATTAAGAGTCAGTGTATTGGGTTGCTAGCCTTCCCAGACAAAAATACCAGCCATTTGTTCACATTTCAAGATTTTGTAGATGCCCATCCTTAAATAGAACTTTATATAAATTCATCTCTATTCATTTTTAACATGGCCTTAAAGATTTCGTTTATTTTAAATGTGTCAGCCAGAGATCATTAAGGCAACTCTAGAACACATTTTACAGTGTGATCTTCTTATATTTACTCTTTATAGTATGTACTTTTTGTACCAATTAGAACATAAAATTCTGTTCATGCCGGTAAACAAATGGGCAGTTAGCATACTTAAACAGTGCACTTTCACTGCAGATGAGCTTTGGGAGCCTGTCACCTCGCACAGTCCCTCCCCACTTTACCCTACCTGCTGTGAATGGGGCGCACCCTGCTCCGCTACTTCACCAGACTCTGCTGTCCACAGGATTTCACATGTTGGCTTGGCATTTAGAGTATCCCCCACCAGGACACTGTAGCCTTGATACCCCCACACTATAATCCCTTGGCAGCTGAGGGGCCCTGTGTTGCACCCCTGTTCCTGGCATAAGACTCCTCTGCATCCTTCCATGGGTTGTCGAAGACTGAAAAAAGAATGTCTACAGTACTCTAGGATCAGTCTAAATATCATTGAGAACACTGAAGTACCAGGTTTAGTCTAAAGATCTTTGGGAACATCACATAAAATTCACATAGAACTCCGAAGAACTGGTTTTCAGCCTAAAGATCATGGAGAACATTGAAGTATGTGGTTCATTCTAAAGATCATGGAGAACATTCAAGCACCAGGTTCAGTCTAAAGATCACAGAGAACATTGAAGTACCAGGTTCAGTCTAAAGATCATGGAGAACATGGAAGTACCATGTTCAGCCTAAAGATCACAGAGAACATTGAAGTACCAGGTTCAGCCTAAAAATCATGAAGAACATTGAAGTACTAGGTTCACCCTAAAGATCACGGAGAACACTGAAGTACCAGGTTCAGCCTAAAGATCACAGAGAACATTGAAGTACCAGGTTCAGCCTAAAAATCATGAAGAACATTGAAGTACTAGGTTCACCCTAAAGATCACGGAGAACACTGAAGTACCAGGTTCAGCCTAAAGATCACGCAGAACATTGAAGTACCAGGTTCAGTCTAAAGATCTTTGACTACATTGAAGTATCAGGTTTGGTTTAAAGTACATGGAGAACATTGAAGTACCAGGTTCAGCCTAAAGATCAGGGAGAACATTGAAGTACCAGGTTTAGTCTAAAGATCAGGGAGAACATTGAAGTACCAGGTTGCCCCTAAAGATCACGGAGAGCGTTGAAGTACCAGTATCAGCCTAAAGATCATGGAGAACATTGACGTTCTAGGTTAAGCCTAAAGAACACGGACAACATTGAAGTACCAGGTTTAGTCTAAAGATCACGGAGAGCATTGAAGTACAAAGATCAGCCTAAAGATCACGTAGAACATTGAAGTAACAGGTTTAGTCTAAAGATCATGTAGAACATTGAAGTACCAGAGTCAGTCTAAAAATAATGGAGAACAGGGAAGTACCATGTTCAGCCTAAAGATCACGGAGAACATTGAAGTACCAGGTACAGCCTAAAAATCATGAAGAACATTGAAGTACTAGGTTCACCTTAAAGATCATGGAGAACACTGAAATATCAGGTTTAGCTTAAGATCACGCAGAACATTGAAGTACCAGGTTCAGCCTAAAGTTCTTTGAGAACATTGAAGTACCAGGTTTAGTCAAAAGATCAGGGAGAACATTCAAGTACCAGGTTGTCCCTAAAGATCACGGAGAGCGTTGAAGTACCAGTATCAGCCTAAAGATCACGGAGAACATTGAAGTACCAGGTTTCGTCTAAAGATCATGTACAACATTGAAGTACCAGTTTCAGCCTAAAGATCACTGAGAGCATTGAAGTACCAAAATCAGCCCAAAGATCAAGGAGAACACTGAAGTACAAGGTTTAGGCTAAAAGAACATGGAGAAAATTGAAGTTCCAAATTTAGTCTAAAGATCATGTAGAATATTGAAGTATCAGGTTTAGTCTAAAGATTATGGAGAACAATGAAGTACCAGATTGACCCTAAAGATCACGTAGAGAATTGAAGTACCCGTTTCACTCTATAGATCCTTGAGCACATTAAGGAACCTGGATGAGCCTAAAGAGCAAGGAGTACATTTGAGACGCTGGCCTGGTATATGATGGCCACTAATGTAAGTGGGCACCCTGCACCAGTCCAGACAACCCTTATGGTGATTTAAGAGGTCTTAGACAACCTTAGAAAGCTCTCTAACTGGCAGCTGTGGAGAGCAGCCTTCAGGCTTAGTCCAGAAGGAGTGTAAAGCAGCTTGTTTGACCAGAATGCAATCTTACAGTATAGATTTAGTGAACAAGAACCATACAAGGTATTTATAAAAATATGTATTTATTATATAATACTCTCAAACACGTTTAGATATCTCCTACCCGCAGATAAACACAATACTTTGCATAGAAATACAGTAAATAGCACAGAATATACAGTGGGCCCCAGGGGGGGACCGAACCATATACTAAGAAAGTTGTATAAGAACCATGACGTGGGTCAAGACTATGTCGAGAGGACGTAGAAGTGCTGGGGACCCAAGGAACCATCCAAGGTGAGTGACTTGGAACCCCACAGAGAGTGTGTGCAGTGTGAGAACACGACCACGTGCTCCGTACAAATCAACGTGTAAGTCACAGTTGGAATTTTAAAGAAAAAGGACCCTTCCCAGTGGACCCTGAAGAAACCACGTGGAAGACAGAAGGTTGAAGAGCCACCCCACCCGTGGATACCCTAGTACCCACATTACCTACAACAGGGAAGCTGGGTGCATAGGTGCGAAGTGGTGTCGCAAACCGCCGTCCAACCCAATAGAGGATTTCAGGAACGTGCCTCTGCTGATGAAGGTGCAATTGTCTGGTGGAATCCGAAGGTGGATTCTAGTTGAGAAGTACCTGCAAGCAGAGGGGACAGAATCTATGTCACTCAGGAGTGACCAGGAGATCTGGAAGACGAATGCCCACCAATGTCGGAGTTGCAGGAGAGATGTCGAGGACCTTGACTCTGCAGCTGTGAGGACCAGGCGATGCTGAGGAAGACCAGGAGCCGTGCATAAGCTGTCCCATGTTGGATGTCGAGTGCTGAGGGGTCGGTGTCCAGCGGGAGCACCAACAAGCCTTGGCAAATGCAACCCATGCAGAAGTCGAAGAAGGTGCAATGTTGGGACCAGCAAGGTCCAGGGGACTCACCACAAGCAGAGGAGTTAGGGCAGGCCCCGAGCAATCAGAGGAGCCCAAAAGAAATAAAGGTGACCTCAAATGGACCCCCATGCCGGAGGCACTAGAGTCGCAAGAGGACTTCAAGCAGCTCACCAAAAGATGCAGGCCACGATGCACAACGGTGCGGTGTGGCTGAAAATTCTGGTCACTGGAAATGCTCGAGGTTAGGACTACTTGGAACCCGTAGATCTTCTTGGAAGGAAGCCAACAAACCTTTGCAACTGCAAGTTGACGCGGTGCACAGGGGTTCGGTTATTGCAGCCCCCACGAGGGATACTGGCCTCAAACTTGGTGAGAGGGCAGGCCTCATGAGCTGTGGAGGACCATGAACTGTGTTGCACAAACTTTCGGAATCCGGAGAATCTCAGGATCAGAAGACCGGTCGACTTAGTTGTGGTGCCTGCGAATGCAGGGAAGTGACTCCTTCACTTCAAGGGATATTCCTTCAGGTGTCTTTGATGCCCACAGGCCTTGGAAGGTTCCTGTATGGTGCACAGGCACAGATGATACAGCAGACTGGAAGGGAGATGAAGTCGATCCCAAATGAAGTCCAGTGAAGTCCAGAGTGCCCAGACGGTAGAAGAAGAAGAGGTGTCTGATCTGAATCTTGTCCCATGACGAATCTAGGGACCCACCCACAGGTAAGCCCTTACGTACCCTTAGGAAAAGTTTGGGACGAGCCAGGGGACCCTCCAAGGGGAGGGTCTGGACAGGGGGGAGGTTACTCCCATGTCCTTTGTCCAGTTTCGTGCCAGAGCGGGAGCCAATGGCTCCCAGAGCTGGTTTGAACTGGACTATGCATGGGGACACCAAATGTGCCCCTCATGCGGACTGAGTTGCGCTGTCAAGCGCACCCACCTGGCCCCAATACACTAAATCCTCTTTGGGAGGTGGTCACACCTCCCTGTGACAGGATGCCTATTGTTCTGCCTTCCCCTGCTCGAGCTTGGCTCAGCAGCAGGAGGGCAGAATCGTGTCTCTGGTCGGCAGCAACCATTTTGTGCTTTCCGGGTCTAGAAGGCTGGCACCGGGAACACTGAGAGCCTAACGGAGGGCTCTTCCAGTGCTTGGAATCATACCGTGGGGGTATGATTCCAACATGTTTGATACCAAACATGATAGGATTTGTTGCAGCCAGTTTCGAGTTGGTCATCGCATAATTACGTGGTTCCCCTCTATATAGTATATGGCTGCTACACTGACAACCCGGGAGAATGGACTCCGTAGGCTGTAGGAGTGTCCTGCTCATGCAGGGGCACCCTCACACTTAGAACCAAGCACCCTGCCTTCAGAATTGCAAAGGCCTGTACATCGCAATTTAAGGGAGAAAGCAGATAGACTGGGGTCCTGATTAGCAGGATCCCAGTCAGACTAGTCAATAACAGCTTAGCACCAGGCTAAAAGTGGGGGTAACCATGCAGAAGGATCCTACCTTCCTTCAACATTGAAGTACCAGGTTCAGCCTAAAGATCTTGGAGAACAATCCGTTTTGTGATTTTCTTTTTGAAAAGAAAAAAGTATTGCCCAGTGGTATAGGGCTGCGTCCTGCTGCCACAGACCCATAGCGAAAAGTAATATGCATTGCCAATAACGTGCATCACAGCGGTTCCTGGCAATGCTTTTACAAATGACTGCCTGCTTGGAGGTCATTTATAAGTTAGGTGGGCATCCTCTCCACTAAGGGGATGGATTAATTTACTCCGTCTTCATGGCGGAATGGCAGGCACCCGCTGTGAATAAGATCGGGCACTAAGTACCAATGAAGTTGTTTTAAGAACACACGAAGTACATCTCATACATACATTTCATCTCCAGAATACATAAAGCACAAGCACATCTTCTGTTTGAAAGCCCGTGAAATTTATATGGGTGTGTGGTTATGCATAGAACCATAGTGCCAATATCGGCAACACTCAGTTCCCATACAGCAACATACATAAATAAACCACACGACACCTTTTTTAGTGGAGAATATTGCTGCAGGTTTATTTGCATAACCAATATGCCAACATGGTGGGTTATCTTACGGGCGATCCCAGGGCAGGCCAGCCCCTATGCCGCCTGCCCGTCTGATGAGCCAAATTGCACCGTGGCCGTCGCCAACCGGTGGTTACCAATTATTGGGAGAGGCCACCTCTCTCCTCAGTGGACCGCCAGTCCACTCCCTTACTCACGCCCCCCCACAGGTGGGCGGAGCGTTCCAGGCAGCCCCCGGTTGCTCAGACCCACAACCGCCTGTAGGCTAACGGGGCGCCGTAGTTCTTCCAGGGGACCCGCTAATACATCCCTGGGTATCCTTGGCTTAGCACCCTGTTGTGCTGCTGCAATATAGTACCCTTCTGTACCTTGCAGACTCTGGATCGCCCTGTAACTCCTCCTGCAACACAAAACAATAAGTTAGAATCTTCCCCTCCCCGTACTACCCTTTGGCCGCCCGCAGGGTAAGCGGTCGGGTGGGAAACAGCGAGACGGGTAGCGGTCAAGAGACCGTACAGTGGGCGGGGAAGGCAATTATACCCCTCTCCCCTTCCCCACGGCCGGAAATGACGCGGCCTGCAGACCCCCTGGTCCCTAGCCCAGGGAGCCTAGACAGAGGACTTCTGTGCCTTCCTGTGGCACTAAGGCGGCCGCCCTGTTGGAGGGTCCCCTACGGGGCCCCCCTGGGCAGCCTTGGCATAGTGCCAATATCGGCAACACTCAGTTCCCATACAGCAACATACATAAATAAACCACACGACACCTTTTTTAGTGGAGAATATTGCTGCAGGTTTATTTGCATAACCAATATGCCAACATGGTGGGTTATCTTACGGGCGATCCCAGGGCAGGCCAGCCCCTATGCCGCCTGCCCGTCTGATGAGCCAAATTGCACCGTGGCCGTCGCCAACCGGTGGTTACCAATTATTGGGAGAGGCCACCTCTCTCCTCAGTGGACCGCCAGTCCACTCCCTTACTCACGCCCCCACAGGTGGGCGGAGCGTTCCAGGCAGCCCCCGGTTGCTCAGACCCACAACCGCCTGTAGGCTAACGGGGCGCCGTAGTTCTTCCAGGGGACCCGCTAATACATCCCTGGGTATCCTTGGCTTAGCACCCTGTTGTGCTGCTGCAATATAGTACCCTTCTGTACCTTGCAGACTCTGGATCGCCCTGTAACTCCTCCACAGCTCTGGGGGTGGCCACCGTCACCACCAGGGCCCCCACCAAGGCAGATATTCCTACCTACAGCCTGTTGCTTCCAAGGCCTTCCCCAGGACCAGCAAAATTAAGTCCATGCCTACCCTTGAGAGGTGAATCCCATCCACTTCCCAGCAACCAGTAGACTTGGCATAAAGTAAACCATGCCTGATGAAGCCAAATCCCCTTTGCCCCGTGAATTTACGCCTGGCGCTGTTAACTCTCCTACGTGATATCTCGATGGCATCTCCAGATCGGGCATCTTGCCCAGCTGAGCGAGGTAAAATTCAAGGCCACCACAGTTCACATGCCCCAAGCTGATTACTCAACTGACACATGATGTCCCTCATGTCTTGAAGCATTACTCTCCTCCCCAGAGTCGTCTGGTCATTCCCTCCCAGGTGTATGACCAGCCTAGGAAGGTGGAACGATCCCTCCCCCAAGACTCTGCTGCAGCTTCCTCATCAGCTCGCTCCAGCGCATACCTGGGTAACCTAGCCTCGTGATCTCTGTGACCTAGGTTCCTGGTAAATAACGAGATGTGTGTTTGAAAACCATAATTGTTGTACGTTTATATTCTAATAATCTATAATTGCACAACAACACCACATCACCGCAACATCATTTGTCAATCCGGGCCAAAACCGTACACCTGTAAGCACCTGCCTGTCGGTTGCAACATGGTACTTAAGAGTCCTCTCGCCAATCCTACAGCTCAAGGCCTTATAAATCGTTTGTAGCACTGCGACTCGCAGCGCCCACCCTGCATCGGAACCTGTGACCAGAGGTCGGACCCAAGCCCCTTTCAGTTCTACCACTCCACATGCCTGTGAGCTTGTCTCCCAATGGAGACTGCAAGCACCTGACCCCAACTAGGGCATGCCTGAGCTAGAAACCCACATCTAAAAGGCCTGCCAACCGGCAACAACCAAAATTGCAGTCCGAATGATTGCTGACAACTCCCAAGGACAATTGCTTAACCGGAGCAACTAAACATGCACTCAATTTAACCATAACTATGACTGCAGAATGTGCTCTCGTAGGTGTCCTTATTAGTGCTCCCTCCCTCCAAAACGGTACTATCAAGGCAACCCGCACCCTCCTGGGAATGGCCTGCTCACGCCCCAGCTGGCAGAAAGTGCCTATTCGTGAGTAGCCCATAACCTTACGTATTTTACCAACGGTATACCAGGATTAGCTGAAACCTACTGCTGAGTGCGCGTTATACAATCCCAGGAATGCCTATCTTTGCCTATTCTGTTTCTGTCTGCAGTTTGATAACCCTGCCAGCCCCAAACCCATGCGAAATACAAGGAGCTATACCGCTGCCCATGTGAGTCGCTGCTGGTGCTAATGATGGTCCAGTAAGCACTGGTACCCTAGATGCTGTACTATAGCAATTGAGGGCCATTGCAGCACTTTATTAAAGTCAAATGGCTAACCTACTCACAGTGAGGCAGAGACTAGAGAGGCTGTAAATTAATGCCCAAGGAGATGATCGATAGACCTAACAGGGAGTGACCCTGTGTACTGAGGTAGTAACCACCAACACCACCACTCCCCGCATGAGACTCAGTCCAGGTTTACTTTGCCCTGTGCAGTAGTGTAGCCACCATACGCTGACATCTAACCTGTGCAGTGTCCTGTTCTGTCTTATTCAGTCCCCCTCATGTGCTCCCACTGAGCACCTCTGCCTGATGTGATGACCTAAGACAGTCCCCTTGCATGACGGTCTGCCAGAGAGACAATCCAACAGATGCCCCAAAAGTACCACTACTTGCCTTCACTCGATTCTTACCTGGCATTCCTACATGCCCAGAATACCCAGCGGTAAAGCTTCTACTCGGTCAAAAGACCCAGCCACACTTCAAACCCACAGAGACAAGGTGCGGCCCGTTACCCTGCCCCAAACTCTGATACATGAGGAGATCCCCAGTTGCACTTGAAAAATGTTGTACTGCCCAACCCGAAGTGCCCCTCTGAAGGATACCCCAACCGCTTGGATTTGAGCCTCACCAAGCACGACCTTTTATCCTGGACCTACCTCTAACATGACATGAATTTTAGCGCGCTGTCCCCCTGGGGGTCTGCTGGCTCTGACAGAACCGTGACAAGGTGAAGCCTGCTAACCTGCCCCCAAACTCAGCGGGACACCCCCATGTGCGAGCTTGCCACAAACGTCTGTGGAAGCATGCTAACCCCTATCATGTTTTACTTCCCTTTGCTCAAAGGGGGGGGGCAGTCCTGTCTGGAGGTGTGTGTATTGGACGACCAGTGTCCTGGACGTACCTATGATTACAGGACATTTGACACTACTTCCTGGTACCTGATGTGTTTAATAAAACTAATAACAGGTCTAACAAATCCATCAGGCATCCTCCGCTACTTTAGGGAAGTTGAATTGCTAAGTGGACCTACCAGGATCTGACCTTCCGACCAAGAGGTCAGAACGCAAGCCCCTTTCAGTTCTGCCGCTCCCCCGGCCTGTGAAATTGAATCCCAGGGCCGACTTCTGGTACCTGCACCCTTCCTAGGACATGCCCAAGCTAGAAACCCACCTCTAGAAGGCCTGCCAACCGGCTGACCACCTCCAACACCAGAGTGTCACGCAGCCACTCCGTAGCCAGGATACTAAACCAGGTATAGATGTATCCGAAGACCCATCTCTTAGCACATGCCTGCCGCGCTGATTCCCGCTGAAGGAGTTTGCCCGGGATGTTCTGGTCGACCAACGGGTGGGGACTGGCCTGAGTCTCCCTGCCCAGAACATACCACTGACACCATACACAGCTATTGCTCACTGACCTGAGCGCGGGAAGACGCACTGGCCAGTCCTTGGACCAACAGACCTCTAACCCCAAACAAGGTGACCTACCACAAACAACTCTGAAATTGCCATTATGGTCACCCCGCCTTCCCCGAACCAGACTGCTGGGAGCACAGGCCCCAACTTCGCTGACCGCCGGCGACAGGACAGCCGTGCTCGTGCCCAAACTGAGCGACACAAGCTACCAACCACGCGTGGCACAGTTCCCTTGCCAGGTTACTCCCCTAATGCGCACCTACTACCGGAGCCTGGAAATCGTTCCTGTGATCTGCATTGTAAATTCGTGAAAGATGCACGTTTGAACTGGTAGCTGATACTGATAATTAAGCCTGCCAATACTCCGCTCAGAGCACCTTGCTAGACAATGGCTTCCATTGAAAAGGCGGAGCCAACACACCTCCAAGCACCGAAGGCTGTACATCTGAGTACCGCTCTAGTCTAACAGATGCCCCTTGCATCAGGTATCAACCATACCACCTGGCTGAAAGCTGCTCAGTGCTTCTGATGCATCGGCGCTCCCTGACCCCCCGCAAGCTCACCCTGATAAAATCAGCTTGTGACTGGGGCATACCAGTGTGATTAAAGCACAAGACATACTTGCCCGACGTTAGCTCTTCAACCAGGCTTCCCCGCAAGAGCCCTTCACAAGCCATGTGGCCTAAAACCTTCGCCCAGTGGGGCGGTTGCAAAAAGGACTGCAATCAACCCCTCTCCCTTCTCTACCAATGTTATAAATGGAGTTTAAGGTTGGGAACGATGTGCACCTAAGCGTGGCTGAGCCTACCAATAGTCAGGAGAAGGGAGTACACACTTAGGCTAACGCCTGCTCGCCCCCCAAGTGGCTAGTCAGAGCCTTAGGGCTTATCCCAGAGGCAGTGTAAAAAATGTTGTGCCAATCGCACACCCACAGTAGCCAACTAGGCACCCCACAGCAGAGATTCCATACAAGGTTGTTAAATTATCCTTCGTATACTCCATAAAAGAAAAAACTTAGTTCCCACTGCCTGTATTGCCCTGTGCTACCAAATCTCGTCATGACTTCACAGGGATTACATAGATCACTAGCTCAATTGGGTCACTGTCCTCCAGATCAGTTTGCGCCCCCAGTAGCTACAGGTGGAAATGTACTTAACATGACACATTATGCAACAACTCACTCAGCAGTGTACCCTACTAACACTTCTAGCCGGGCGCATATCAAAAGCACCTCAAGTCCGAGACCTAGGCATCCCAGATCACCATAGCGTTGCATACAATTGGCTCGACACAGGGGCTAGGGTGCAGCTTCTACACCCTCCTGTTGGCCAATCTCTGGTAATATCTTCGCAACGTGGAGCACAGAAGCCTCTGGGCCAGCCCCCTGCAACTCTGCCTTCGGACGCTTCGAGTCAGAGAAATAACAAGCCACTGACAGTCCCGCGCCTTCACAAGTAGGGGTAAGACGTGAAGCCCTGGGAGAAAGTTACTGAGGGCCAATGCCCCATTTACCCCAACTTGGCTGTACTCTTGATCAGTTACAGGTCTGGGACTCAATTCACTCAGGTGAAGGGGGCTATGAACACGGTGTTGACCGACTTGCTACAAATACAGACCAAGGTCTGGCTACGGGCACCATCGGAGGTGAACCCCACGGGACGGAGCACTAGTGCGCCGCTGTCCCCACCTCCCTCCGGTATAATTCTTTCCAGTGCCCCGCCGAGCGGCTCCTGTGGGCAGGGGCTAACTATTCTTCCTGTGTATCACTTGCCGGCCCAGGAGAAGCGTTAATAGGTAAGAAACTAACCGCTGACCGCCTCACCCATAAAATTAATTGACACAAAGCCCCTCAAAGCTATAGGAGGGCTTGGGCTGCGGACAGTGGTATTTAATATGCAATTGACATAATCAATGCCTGCTGTATACTCGCCGGGCTTGGCCAAACCGCCCTGGTTTCCAACTGTTAAAAGTGCAGCACTCGTCCAGTAGGACAGAGATAGGGCACATGCCTCACTCCCGGTGGCCCCCGGACCTTGTTGACCAAGCAGTAAGTACCCGTTCAATGCAATAAGAACACACCCTACTCTTACTGCATTGTCCCCTTAGACAACGGCACAAGGGGGTATGCGTTATCCTCTATCTGCATAAACCCCACAGCACAAGTTGGCCCTCCTAACGTAAGGAGCCCACTTCAGATTGCGCTCAACATTGCTCCGGCCCTACTGCGAGTCCTAGTAACAACACCCACTAACCGAACCAATGTGCAAGTGTGACACTTCAGAGTATTACCGGCCCACAGTGCTAAGAGTATGTCCAAGGCAGCAGGCAATAGTGATTTTAATGTATGTTCAAATAATAAATGTCCATTGTTGTGAACATCTCTAAATAGAGAGACAGCGCCCAGTAGTGGTGACTGTCACCATCGCAGGGGTAAGCGACGGTGCACCCCCAATACCAATGCTATCCCGCTATGGTTGAAAAGCCCTACGATACACCCTGGACACAGCGCTTAGAAAAGACACGGGCCCCACACAGCCGAATGCGAGCGCCAAGGCTGTGTTAGACCCGCAGATAATATTACTTCTTTCACTTTCCATCAGCGTTCTCCCTCATGTGTACACCGAAAGGAAAACAATCATTTGAGGTCTACTCCTTTCTAAATTTTTTTTTATTTTTTTATTTTTTTAATTCAGTACTGGCCATGCTTCGGGGTTCCACCATGGATCACATATGCTAATTCCAGTTCTGCATGCCTCTTGCCCATGCATGTACCTTTAGAGAATGCTCTGTTCCGTGTTATCGATATTCAGCACGGAGAAATATCTGTTGGGAAAAGGGCACGAGATTCCCTGGAGCCAAGATCACGGACCACAACCGCCTTCTCTTTACCAATGTGCAATCGCACCCATTCACGAGGTAATCATGGACCGAATGTCCCGAATATCATTTTTATTAGCATTGAACAGTTCAGTTGTTGGCGGAAGGGCTATGGTGGTAGCATGCTGCATCCTAGATAGAGAGGTGCAGTGCCGTACACAGCGTGACCTGGCCCCCACGTGGCACCGCCGCTGAACGCACCTGAGTGGCCAAGCGCTATCCCCGTACTAAGGCCGGTGCTGTTCTGAAGATGCTGCCTGGCGGTCCGGGCGGGGGCATAAACCACGCCGGGTGTCAGTGGTAGCTGACGAGCGAGTCATCCCACAGCCACGTGCATTCTAGCGCTTGCATGGTACATTCTGCCTCTAACCGATGAGCTGTATTTGTCGAGACATACAAGGGAGTTCTAGCACTCATGAAACATGCACGCGTGGTTTGCTTGTTTCAAAACACATAAAACGGTGATCTTCCAAGACCAAAAAGAGAAAGAAGATCCAACAAAACAGCGCCGTAGTGCCACCCGATGGCGTGCACCCTAATTGCAGTCTGAAATGCATGGCCAAACAGTCGGAGATTAAGCATGTGAGCGCCCCCCCCCCCCCTGTGTTGTCCTGTTCGTACAAGGGCTTTGTCATACAGATGGTCTTAAAGTATACCAATAACCGGGCACAATAACAGCAAAACAACCCTGCAAGGGTTCCCCAAATAGACCTTGCGGCACGGATGTGGGCTGCCGCAAACTGGTTATCGTGGACGTCAGTCCTTCTACATAATGTCTCCCCTACTCCGCCGCATCCCTGCCAATAACCATTGCAGCCAGTGCATTCTCGCCCCTATTCGCGCCCCACGTTAACTCTGCGGTGGGTATGCTCCCCTCCCCACTGCCCGGTGCGCTCCAACCCGTGCTGCACATGAAACGCTGGCGGGGGTGGGGGTGAAGAGGTGCCCCCGTGCGGGTCCGTCTCATGGCCTACACCTCCTGCAGGCCTGTGGTCGGGTATGACGAGCACCCATCTTGAACGATAATTGCAGTAACCCGGCAAGGCTGGGGCAGTGCACCGCGAGGCAGCGCGCAGCCAGCCTGAGGCACACGAGAGGGCGCGGACCATTCCTCGACCCCCTCACACCTTCCAATCATTTGGTGCAGGGCCTACCGGTGCTGACTTGCCAAAGATGCACAGCGTACTCCGGCATGGCCTGGGCCCGAAACCAACCTTTGCTCCCCACCTCGACCAACAAGAGGAGTAACCCGTAGCTCATCCCGTCCGTTACTGCCAAGGAGCTAGACGTGTGCACGCATTACAAATGCGAGTTGTACCGTTACCTCTGTGAGGTATAGGAACACGTTTCGAGACTGTAATAAGCATGTCGCATGCTTTTGACCACCCGCCACGCCACATTACTAGATGTATTTCTCAAGCCAAAGTCCCGGGCGATATGACGCTCGGCCCGGGATGTAACGGAGCCCTCTGCTGACTCGATAAACCCTGATGCCGCAAACCGAGGACAGGATTTCGCTGTGAATCATCCCACCTTCAAGCCAGCCCCGACGCACCCGCCAAAGGACCGAGCAGCGGTGCCGCTCCCATGCGGCCCAGGTGCCGCATAGTTAAGAGGGCTGGGTGGGGGGTAACTGTCCTGTCCGAGAGACATTGGAACAATAATTGGCAAAGGGGGAGGGGGGGGTGGGGTCCTGGGCTGACTCACCGCCAATTCTCTGGCTGAGATGCAAAATCCTGCCCGGCGCACAACGCGACCCTCACACAGCGTGACGGGTAGCGGTCAAGAGACCGTACAGTGGGCGGGGAAGGCAATTATACCCCTCTCCCCTTCCCCACGGCCGGAAATGACGCGGCCTGCAGACCCCCCTGGTCCCTAGCCCAGGGAGCCTAGACAGAGGACTTCTGTGCCTTCCTGTGGCACTAAGGCGGCCGCCCTGTTGGAGGGTCCCCTACGGGGCCCCCCTGGGCAGCCTTGGCATACTGTTTCTCTCCGAGCAGAGCGTACATGATTCAACATACATTTCCTGTTCAAGAACGGAAGGACCATCATTGTATGAGAATGCATAAAGTATTAGACATCTTCTGTCCAAAGATACATGAGGTGTCAGGCTTTTTCAGTACAGGAATAAATGTGTTCCATATATTTCCTGCACATGAACTGGTGCACAATTCATATTTTTCTTTCAAGTATATTAAGTAAACATCACATCAAAGTGTACAATATAAAGAAACATGATAAATAAAAAAGCTATCAAATTTGATATAAATGAAAGACACACAATGGAGAAAACACGAAAGTCAAGTATAGAATTAAAAAATAGAAACGAACAGCGGAAATGTTATAACACACGAAGGCTACAGTCCTGTTTTAGGCCACTGGAGAGAGCTCCTAACACAGATATAATTTTCACAACTAAAGAACAACAGTGACATTATTATAATGTTTTGGTATTTCTATCGCGCTTGCCTTCTCATTTGTGACGTCCAAAGCGATTATTATGGGTTTCAGAATCCACATTTTTGCAGAAGGGAATCCGTTTTTTTTGTATATAGAGACTCGCTACACTAATTCAAAGTATTTATTTGGAAGCAGATGCCGTCATCATTCTCTGACGTTAACACACATTATAAAACAAGATGACAAGTTGTGCGTTTACAGCACCGGGATCCATGGGAGCAGTACTACGTGGCTTGATGTTTGACCCAATGGTGACAGCTTCAAAGCATGGTAGGTTCACTCAACATTTCAAGCTCCTGAGGTCCATAAAAAAATTAGTACCGGTTCACTTGAGTAACAATAAGCAGCTCTTATACCACCCACTTGGGAAGAATATGTGCTTTACAAATACATTTAGGGACATATTCACAAGGACACATCGCCGTTTTAGCGGCACTTTACCGCCACGAAAGTGGCGATATATTTATCGCCCTATTCACAAGCCTGCGCTAACAGCCCATATCGTCAGTTTCCCTGCGATAGCTGCCGCTAAAAACATTGCCAAGGCTGACAGCGACAACTAACGCTAATCAAATGCAGAGTAGGCGTTCCCGTGCAAAAACTCACGATAACACCACTTCGCGATATTCACAATGACCAGCCAGATCGGAGATGCGGGCCTGAAACATTAAATAAGGCGCGTTAGCAGCAGGAACTTCAGACCTGCTTTTCTCTGGTCTTAAGTAGGACGAAAACCTGCAGTATAAAGGGAGCCCAGCCCAGAGCCACATCTGAAGACCAACACATGCCATAATCATGCAGCTTGGAGACCAAAGAGGGCCACAACACCCACCGCCACCACCCCCAGGACCACCCCCGCACCCAGGACCACCCCCCCCCCGGACTACCACCGAGGCAGCGCAAAACAAGACAGTGGACCTTCCGAAAATGCACCAGCCTCAGAGACTTAACGCCAGAGGATGACATTGCCCACTACAGGCTCAAAAGGACAACCATCCTCCGCATCCTGACCCACATTGCCCACAGGCTGACGGTACCAACACAGCAGACAACCAACATCTCACCGCAGACAGAGCTGCTGGCTGTGCTGCACTTGTTGGCCTCTGGTACCTTCCAACCAACAACTGCCAGAGTCGGAGGAGTCTCACAGCCAGCCCAATCAAAGTTCCTCACACCTGTCATGGATGCCATCATCAGCTTCATACCCCAGCACCTTCACATCCCACACACTGCGCAGGAACAGCTGGAAGCAAGACTTCTACGCCATAGCTGGCTTCCCGCACGTGTTGGGGGCAATTGACTGCACACATATCCTACTTGTGCCCCCTGCCGACACTGCTCACAAGTACTGCAACAGAAAGCACACGCATCCCATCAACGTGCAGGCAATAGTGGACCGCCGGGGACTGTCCACCAATGTCGTCGCCAACTTCCCAGGCAGTGTGCATGATTCCTACATCTTCCGACAGTCCATCTTCAACCAGCGCTTTCAGGATGGCACCTATGGATATGCACTGCTCGTCGGTAAGTACCAACGGAACACACCACCAGGGCCGGACTGGCCATAGCGGGCACCGGGCGTTTCCCTGGTAGGCCGCTAGGGTGGGGGCCAGTTTTGGGCCCCTGGGGGGCCGTTTTTGTTACCGGGGGTCAGCAATATCAGCCCCCTGTAACAAAATCGTCCAAAACCGGCCCTCGCAAACTGCTCGGCTGCACTCCCCCTCACCCCAGTGGGGGGCGGCTGAGCAGTTTGCCAGGGCCGGTTTCTGTTCCCAGTCCGGCCCTGCACACCACACACCTCAACTCCACAATCATACAACTCACAACTGTGGGAATGCACATGTAACAATATCACATACAACATGCCAACCAACATGCCCACCTACCAGACACGACAACACAAGGCACCCTGGTAACAGGGGCAAGACATGTAGACAAACCATCCACAAAGGCATAGCCCCTCTGCCACACAATTGCAGAATGTGGGGAGAGGTGGGAACCAAGAATGTGCGAAGAAGGCAATGGACCCATGAATAAGAATGTACACAATGCCAAGTGTGGCGGTGATGTGCTGGACAGTCTTGAGTATGCAGAGCACAGAAATGTCCATGTGGACATATACTGCTTGTGTTTGCAGTGTTGTGGACAGTGGACGCAACCATGTTACCTCAGGCAGTGGGGAAGACCTTGGACATGTAGCCATGTCGCCCCCCCTGGAAGCGTAAGCGTAGTGGGCTGGGCCGGCGTACGCCAGTCCTGCGTAGGAGTGTGAAGAAATGGCCGGGGCTCTGGGCGTGGTTCAGTTCTGGGCTCTGGGCGTGGTTCAGTTCCGGGATGGCCACAAAAGTGACTATGGCGTGTGTCTCTGTTGTGGTGTCGGCGGCACCCGGCCCTTAATCGACAATGTTGCAATGTAGTGTTGTAGGGATTCTGCACATACACAGAACTATGCACAGCAATGCGGGACTTCGGTATATAGGGGCTACACCTTCGTACCCACGAGCCCACGACCGGCTAGCTATAGTGTCCCACCTGCCCTCCTATACACAGATGGAGAAACAGGCGTTTAGACAACTCAGAACACAACACTCCCCTAATCACTCAGGGATCGTGGTAACAGGTCATTCCCTTTCGCTCAGACTCCCGTACTCATCCACAACAAGAGATTGACAGAGTCACTGAGTTAGTTAAAAATGTTTATTTTAACTAACATGCTCTAAAATGCAGTATACGAGCCACTACTAAAATCAGAATGCATAATACAAACATTGTCAGCATTGTAGCAAGTCCATACATCATAATAGGAGAAATCATTGTATATTGATTCTGGAGACAGGACTATAAAACCTACTCTCCCTCCCCATGGATGGGAAAAATAAAATGACCTCATAGAAGTTCTCTGGGTTTGTATAGCAGACCCCATACCTCTAAGACATAGATCGTGTCTCTACATCACAGCTCCATACAGCTCTTCATTCTTGAAAAGTCTCTCCTCAAGTGTGTCTGCGTGTAACACGCAGTCTCCTAATATAAAAAAAAAGGTGCGTGTCCCACAAACAGCAGCTGCAGGGTATGTTTTGTCTATGTGATATGGCCTGACCAGATCTAAATAACAAGGGATGGTGTTGTTTGACCTTGCTCACGATGTTCAGACTAAACTCCAGGAACAAGCAGGGAACCAGCGCAGCCAGCGGGTCGCAGGTGACCAGCGAAAACATTCTTGCATAAGAATAAGCCTGTAGTGTTGTGTGCAAAAGCAGCATCATGGCCTCCGAACCCATTCTAATCTAAAGATGCCAACGGGGTCCTCAAATCCACATGACACCCTCCCCCTGGCCAGGTTGCAGAAGAATAGAAAAACAAGGTCCAAGTCGCAAGTAGAGTCAAAGCACTGAGCATAGCAGGGGCAAAGTTCCAAAAAATCTAAATCATCATAAGGATGATTAGTGGTAAAATACGAGAAGAAGAAAAAAAAAAAAAATGTCTTGTTGAACATTAATCATCGGAATCATATGAGATCCGTTGAACCTTTGAAGGCAAGGTGTTCCAAAAGACGGTCCCCCTCCTCAGAGACAAGGAGGGAAAACATCCAATTCAACAACTCGAAGGAGCATACGTGCTCATCATAATCCATAGCATCAAAAAGCATGGTCGTACATCCTGTATCGTACTCAATGTAGCTGTGGTGCAGCAGGCGCGACGCCCCTTCACAGATGTTCCATTGTGCCAGCACTCCATTCACGGCCGCCATCAGCATGCGGGTACCAGTTGCACATGATTGATCATGACGCAATAGGGGCCACAGCAACAGGTCGTAATCAGGGCAAGGCCGTATGGCGTTTGAGAGGCACAAATCCAAAGCCCAGGAGAAAGGACAGTTGCGGCACCAAAAACTGGATGGACGCATGTAAAGTATGCGTAACTGTAAGTCACATTGTAGGCAGCACCCACAACAGCCATAGGCAGGCAACCAAGGAATTCCTGCAATCGGCTACGGTACAGCTCCAGCTCGACCGGATGATCGAGTACCACATGAAGGGCAGCCATTACGAAGTAGTAAAACAAGTACCAGGACAGCACCAGCGAGCAAGAGGATCAACGGCAAGCCACCAAAAGCGCTGGGAAAAATGGAATGAATAAAAGCTGGAATCACACCATATATCGTTTGAAACGAGGACACAAGACCTCAGCCCACCAATTAAATAAAAGGTGCAAGGCCTTCTGTGTCAGAAACATTGAATATCTGGTGTATCAACTCCACAAAATGTAGTGGGAGATTTGTATTTAATAGGGATTGTATTTCACTTGATGTCCGAGCCACCTGTAGCTCGAATGTTTCACGGGCCGAGGTCAAGGCAAGTTCATGTTGGAATAACAGTGCTTTGAGCCTACTTAATTGGTTGAAGCTTGCTTTCATAGCGCGAACAGAAGGCCACAGAGAGCTATCAGCAATGCCATGCGGGGCGGAAACAGGACGTTGCTGCTAGAGGGACACCATTGCCGATACACCTGCGTGCGCCGAAGCCATGCCCTCATGTGCAGCTGTGATCAACGCATGTCTGCGGTCCTCGTTGGGAATCAGGGGATCCCCGGCGGAAGGAATTGTTACTGACAATTGGTATTCATATTTTGATGGAAACCCCTGTGGGTATGTCGTCCCGTCTCTGGGAGCCGCTACGGCTGCCAGTATGCCGGTATCGACTTTTGTCATAGACCTTGTGACTGCTGCTACTGAACAAGTGGCTACTGCATTTCTGGCTGCCTCGTCAGCCAGAGTGTTGCCTACAGCGTGTGGTCCCACGCGCTGATGGCCAAGAGTATGTATTACATGTGTAAGTGGCAAGCCCTCTTTGAGAGCCGCCACTCGTACCCAAAGCGTTTTATGCTTGATCGTGTTACCCACATGACATGACAGTAGCATGCACCCGGAGTGCGGGCTCGCCCGAATGGGAAAATAAAGGAGCGCTCGGGGTCTTGGCTCATACATGCCAACTGTTGTGTGTGTATCTTCATTGCTGCAGCATAAGCCAAAGGCCTAGCCTCAATCGCAGGTGAGTCCAGCCAGGCCTAAAATCCACCTCTGTGTCCGCCCTATCCTTACCATGGGCCTACACACACTTGGCCGCCCACCTTCAACGGCCAACATCACAGTGTTGTTGTCAGGCTAGCGGACATGCGCAGACAGGCATGACAATGGTGTGCCGTAGGAGTGCAAGTGGTGCAACTGCGCAGCGCACACAAGTAAATAGGCTCGGGGGGAGGGACGAGCAGCTGTGAGGCTATGTAATACACATTGATCCCGCACATTAGCCAGAAGCAATACATGGCAAACATGAATCCCAAAGTCGCACAAATCACACACCACGAAACTTGTAAGTCTGCCAACACAGCATGCTGAACCACCAATTTACACTAATCTCACTTACCTCTCACAGGTGATCAAGGATATGCACTCTGCCCGTGGATGATGACACCCCTCCGAGCCCCGAACACCCCGGCCCAGAGGCAGCACAATGTGGCCCGCAAACGCACCAGGGTCATTGTTGAGCGCACATTTGGCGTGTTAAAGTCACGTTTCCGGTGCCTGGACATCACAGGTGGAAGACTCCTGTACAGCCCGGAAATAGTGTGCAAGATGATCATTGCATGTTGTGTATTGCACAACATATGTGTACGCACCAATGCCCCATGGATCCAAGTGCCAGATGCACCGGACGATGATGAGGAAGATGAGGCAGGTGGACCACACCCCACTGCAGCTGCAGCAGGAATAGCCCGAAGGAACACACTCATTAGCAATTTCTTCGCATGAGCACGTCACATTGTGACTGTCCTTAGCAATCATGGAACAGTACAAAATGACCACATGAACAGCATGTGCAATTAAATTCATTGCAACATACATTCCCTGTGTGCATGTCAGTCCTCTGCATTAGCACATCACTCTGACAGGTGTAAGTGCAACATTAAGTGCTAACAATCCCACAATTAGCATATAGATGGTGGGTATGTCACCTCTGTACAGAGAAGCTGTTTAGGGTGTCACGTATTCAAAATGCTATTTCAGGGTGTCAAATGTGGTACATAATCCCACTCATCAGCGTATCACATGTGTACAATAACATGACATGAAGGCTGTCATCGGAGTTCAAAAAAAGACAACAGGGTGTCATTTGGGGTCCAATATGATATTCCGGGTGTCATTTGGGGTCCAATATGACATTTTGGGTCCAATATGGAATTGCGGGTGTCATTTGGGGTCAAATATTGACCACCCTGATGCAGAGACGCACCCTGTGACTCAGGTCCCACAACATGTGCAACATGGACGTAAGGGGCATGGGGGCACAGTGAACACCTCAGCAACATGGGAGATGCACGCCAGCCAAAGAGCCAGCAGGAATACCTTGCGTGGAACACACCAAGGTGTCCCCTGGACATATGTGCCATGTACAGATCACATGTGTACACGGACGTCATTCATCAATAGTAGTGAACAGTGTCAGCTAATAGATGCAAGGTGAGACGTCACGCGCCTCCTCACAGCTACCTGTACACATCACTGTCGGACTGCAGCAAAACACCACTGCTGCATCTGAGCATGCAAAACTGACCGTGAGGGCACGTACATGGCTGGTTAGGGTTCAACCGAGCCGGAAGGCGAAGCTGTGACATCCCCCCCCCAACCCACATCACTTTTCCAGGATGCAAGCAGATGACATACTAACATTAGGGATGTGAGCACCTTTGTCTGGACTAGAAGGCGGTAGCACATCTGCACCTCTGACCTTGGAATTGCATGCACCCGGCACCCCCTGAGAGATACCATAGCAGCTGATGTGGACTCCCACACTACGCACAGCGCTAACCAAAGACCAACGTATACACACCCCACACACAGAAGTCCTTGCTCGCAGTTCTCTTGCATGGAATGACCTTCACACTTACGCACAGACCATCCCAGGAGTCCAACCGCTGCACACTGAAACAAATCATTGCTCCGAGCTGTGGCATCCACATAACTTAGACTTAGGCTTTTTTACATACAGCCCTATTTCCTACATTGACGAGGGTCTAAATTGGGAAATTGCGAGATTGTTGTTTGGGAGCAATGAGGCCACAGCTAGTTCACACATTCCCAGTCATCTCACTGCCTTTCTGGGTCACGGTCAACATGCGCATTGTTATCAGTTCCCAGGGAGTACCTTTTTTTGGAATCACTGCCCCTACATTCATCCATACTTTCATACTTTCTTGATCATAGACACGACACATCTATGTGAATTAGAATGTTTTGGTCCCATTCGGTGGAGTGTTGAAGCTGGACCAGTACATGGCCATGCAAATCCCACTTTGCATTGTTGCCCCGTGGAGGGCCAGCCTTGTGCATGTGCATGGGTTTGCACGTGCATGGGTTTGTTGTGAGATTGGTGATGTGTGGGGAGGGCCCCCTCTGGGCACATTGTCGACGGGGGCCTAATTGCTGTTTCTATGTGTGCTGCAGTATGCCAAGGAGATCATGGACATGATCCATAGTCATTGTGGGTGTGCACTGTGCTATACATAATTGTGCATGTGTGCCGTTGTGCCCATCTCCCCCCGTCCCCACAGCCCCTGGTCGTTACTCACCCTGTTGCTGTTGGGTCAGGTCATGTTGAGCAGTGTCCGGTCCCCCAACTCCTGCCACCGTCTCCCCACTGATGACTGTGGACACCATTTCCTCCATCTCATCCAGCTCCTGCTCTGGCGCTGGACTCCCACCTCCAGTCTGCATTGCTGCTTTCCGGTTGTTAGCAAGTTTCAGCTTTTTTTTGCGCTTCACATCATTCCAGCGCTTCTTGCAGTCGTCCACTTCCCTTCTCTTCACTACGACTACATTCACCTTGGCCAAGATGGACTGCCAGATTGCATTTTTAGTTGCCAATGACACAGTGGAGGTGATGAACAGTTGTTGGTGGTGTTCTATCACCTCCGTAATCAGGATCTTGTTTTCCTGCGGACTGAATCGCGTGTTCCTCTTCTTCTTCTCCTTGCCCTTCTCCTTCCCCGAGGTCCCTGGCTGGTCCTCCGGGGGGTTTGTGGGGTTCTGGTTGACCTCTGTACTTGCTCCAGCTTCCTCCATGGTGCTTCTCAGTAGTTTGTTTATATTTTGTTTGTTTTTTGGCAGTTTTTATGGTGATTTTTCCCGCCTGACGTGGGAATAGCAAGCCTGGCGCTGCTTATCACTGATGTTTTTATCGCTGTTGGCCCCATCGCCACTTTTTTCACGTTCGGGTTTCCTTTTTTATCGCCGTCCCGGTAATTTTTACGCGGACATTTGACGCGTTATCGGGGTACTATCGCCTGTTGCTGGCGTGTTGAGAATATGCCGTTGACACGGCGTTAGTTTCCCGCGATAGACGGCATTATGTAAAGTTGTGTTAACCTAGGTTGGCGATAATTATCGCCCGTTCTTGAGAATATGCCCCTTAGTATGTGTAGGATGAGATGGTGGAGTGGAGTAGAGTGGGGTGGGGTAGATTATAGTGAAGAGTAGTTGTATAAATTGTAGTGGAGTGGGGTAAATTGTAGTGGAGTGGGGTAAATTGGAATGCAGTGGGGTAAATTGGACTAGGGTAGATTGAAGTGGAGTGGAGTAGGTTATCTATTGTCAAGATAACTACTTCAGACTTCATTGATACACGTCTTCTGATACCTATTGGCTTAGAATTTAACATCTCTTGTGCCACTGAAAAGTAATTAACATTCATTAATATTCAGAGATACCTATTCTTAACATCACAGGTATCATGTACCATGCACATCCATATATACGTATCGTCCCCTCACAGAAAAAGCGAAAGTCCAGAATGAAAAGCAGTCCTAAAGCCTTAAACTACTAAGGCCAAATTTATGTGATCTCCAGAATACATCTATGTATTCAAACTGCCTGTCAACATGCTGTCAAGAAAATAATTGTTCTTTCAAAGTAAATCATGAATCTAAATAGCAGGGTCCTGGCTTCGGTAACATTGTGGCCTGATTGCCTAGTAAGAAAGCCATGAAATATGAGGAAAGTTACACCCGATATTCAAAGATGGCCGCTATCGTCACCAAACATTGTGAGTGTTCAAGGATTCTTGGGAATGGTAGTTTTGTTGTTGGGTGGCGTCACATTGTGTATTCTCTACAAGCATAAAACCTATTGCCATGCTTGAAATAAACTTTCAGCCCACCTTGAGGTAGTGAGCTGGTGAGTCGGTGAAATGGTGTCTCTGTATGTGTTGTCTGTGTATAATGTCTGTGTGTGGAATTTGAAATGTAGTGTGTGATGGGGTATTCTCTGTGTGTTTGACTGGTGGCATGGACCGCGAAGGAGTTGAAAGAGGGGCTGGACAGGGCGGGGGGAGGGGTGGCTGTGGCATGTCCTGTGCGATCCTTGTTTTCAGGAGACTCAGGGCACGTCATTTCAGCTTCAGTCCAAGGTGAGCGGTTGCGCAGTATCTACTGTTGCCGTCACGGAGAGTGTACGCGGACAGCTGTTTCAGGCGGCGCTCTCTCTCTCGAGGTATGTGTTAACGTTTCGGAAAAGAGCTTAGAGGAACGACTTTTCGCCCTCTAGCTCTAACCCCCTCATGTTTGCTCACAGGCCAGTTGAAGGAGCTCAGAGGAACGACTTCTCGCCCTCTAGCCCGTGTGCTTCTAGAGTTACATCACAGTGGCCTTGGCTAGAGGACAGCTGACCTGTTGGTGACTTCATGTAACCGTGTTTTACAATAAATGCAATTGTTCATCTTATTCTGGTGTATTCCACAAGTGATGATCAGTACCTAAGTGACGGACTTGGTCCCCACTGCTGCTCTTTCCCTTATTTATGTTGCATGTTTCAACAGGCAGAGCAGAGCTTAATTTGTAAAAAATAAATAAATGCAAGGGTACTAGTCAGGAGGCCACTGCAGCTTGCTCCACCCATTGCCCCTGCCAGCACTGCCAATGACAATTCAGACTGTTCCAGGCTCCCAAAGCTATAAGAATGGCTTGGATGGCAGGTATTAGTAATTTTTAATGTATATTATACAAATAAAAAACAGTTGTTGTGCTCATCTTTAATTTAGACAGGCAGTGCTACCATGTGGCAGACTGTCATAAGTGCTATTGTTGAAAATTAAGTGCCGGTGCCGAGCAATGGAAACCACCGGCTCAACTTTAGCACTGGGGAAGATGAATCTGCTGATTAAAGCACCCTGAGCAGCACAACAAGCTCTCAAAATGTCAAACCTTTGCTGCAGTTTCACCCACACTTACAAGGCATTACTTAACACTGGCCCAGCATACCTTAGCAATTGCATCTGCTTTCACAAACCTTCCAGACACTTCCGCTTGTCCGGACTCCTACCTGCACAAATCCAATGGATACTGAAAACCAGATCCGGCAGTCGAGCCTTCTCCTACATCACTTCTAAAGCGTGGAACGATCTGCTGCTACACATAAGAGCCTCGTCCTCACTGCTTGAATTTTGGAAGAAGTGAAGACCTGGCTTTTTGAATAGTCCCACTAGGCCCTAGTAGTGCTGAGGTTCACCCCGGCTTAGCACCAGGATACCCTCCAAGGTGATAGTGCACTCTACAAATCTGCATAACATAACATAATGTAATGTGCTTGAGAAGTATGGTTGAAAGAGATGTGTGTGCTGCTCACGTGATGCAAATACATTTGACCCTTTTGGCACGTGAAGCTTCCATGGGCACCTCAACATATCGTTGTTTCCACAGCAACCAGCCACCAAGTAAGTCTTGGTGACGTGCACACATTGAAACACCTAATTTAAATACACAGTATTTCTTGTGTATCATGGTGATACACACACCATTCTTCATTTATATAAGACTTCTCAGTGGTGCGCACACCGCTTGACACTTGTGCACGGTAGCATGTTATCCGGTGACACGTACACCAAGGATTCCAATTGAATTATTCATTAAAGTGTACATATTTATACAGCGACGAGCTGAAAACTGAAGTAATTTTTATATGTGACTCCATTGACTCGACTGGCCATATTCTACGTATTCATTGATTCTACTGGCTATATTCTCCACATTAATCCTTGCATTCACTGTGACAATTTATCTTTAGACTTTACAATACATTATGGCCAACATTTTGCCACGTCTACCATTTCTTCAAACTCCTAGTGAACTTCCCATGGATTTTGAGATATGGTACACAAGTATTTTTAAAATACACTGAGGTAATGGACGGAGGCGAAATTTACATGATGGTCAAAACGCTCAAGATGTCATAATGCCAAATCAATAGTTTGAAGAGAAAAAAAATATAAAGCAGTAACATTTGTGCAACTGTGTTTGAGTGAGGGTTGGCCTGAAGAGGGGAGCGTCTCTGGAAAATTTAAAAAAATTCAGGTGGAACTTGCATATGAAGAATTCTTAGGCGAGGTGACAAATTTGCATAAGATGCAAATGTTCATGTTAGCTCATAATAGGCATTTAGGCATGTTTATGACTAAAATGGATACGGTAAAAGACTCTTGGGTGAATCAAAGTGAGTTTTGGCAGGCTAGTGACAAAAACAACTAAGGCATGCATTCCAGAACCAGTGCCTACCGAACTGCCAGGTGGTCCTTGGAGGACAATGCTTATTGATATTATCTGGCAGGTCTGTGTTGCCTAGTAGTTTTGCTTTTAGTATTTTGCAAATAATTTATTTTACGAAAAGGCCTTTTGGAGAAAGTCACTTCTGAGGAGATTATTTCATTTCAAGATGCATTCTGTAGACAATTTTACCAGATGCAATAGTGTCTAACAATGTTACTCAATTTGTGGAGAAAGTATTTCAGGATTTTTTTAACAAATGTGGAACCAAGCATAATAGAGCAGAGCTGAGTCAGCCTGAATAAAATGGGCAAGTAGAAAGGTTTAACAGAACCATTAGAGAGTCTGTTCAACTTGCTGTAAACAGAGAATTGGTATGGAGAAAAGCGCTTCTTAGTTATGCTACTAATGTACAGAATCACTGCTAACAGGGTCATGGAAGCCGAGGATGATAAGGTTTGGAGCTTCCGTCGTGCTTCGTTGTGTAACCAAGTTGAGGTGGATGATGATTCTATAAAGGTAAGGGTGCATATTATGGGTTTCAAGTTGCAGGGGTGTGGAATTTAATAAAATATATACTTGTCCATGGGGCAGGTTACTTCATAAATCTACTTGTTCTGTAACAAAATCCACTTGTCCCTTTGGTGCCTTGTAGTGCAGCGACAATTTATGGCAGCAATCTCATTATATAAGAGCTCTGATATAGCCTCTCTGATTATGCCAGGACTCATACCATAGTAGTGTGAAATCCCCTTATGTTACCACGTTTCCACAGATCTACATACTGGGGCTGAAGGTAGTAGTAAGCAATAGTTTCAGGGTTAGAATGCCCTTTTGAGTCTGTGCAAACCTACTAACTTGCATGTTTTAAGGGTTTTCAACAACACTTCTCTAATGTTTTCCCATACTTAGAAATGTTGGAAATTTACTCCTGACAATGGCAGATGTAAACCTTTTTCCAGAGTTGGGGAAAAAGTGGTTGGAGGGAAAGTGAACTTGCAAACACTCAGATTTTTCTATAAGCAAATCTACACATGCATATTTGCTCATGCTAAAATGCAGTTCACAAATATTTTCTAGGAGTACTATTTCTTGTCCTACTTATGTAAATTCTTGGAAATTCACGAAAGCCGTATAGCTGCACTTAATGAAAGGACATATACCATGGGTGCACTATTGAGACTTTCTTTAATAATTGGGCCCATAATTTGGTCTGGCGTTTACCATGACCTTTTGCGTTTATTAAAATTCTGTTTCTCTCTCTCTCTCTCTCTCTGTATCGGCTGGCTTCACTGTGAATGACAGCATTCTGCTCTTTCACAAGGAACATATCGGCACACAAAGTAGTTTTGTTCAGTGCCAGTAACTACTGTGGCCATGTGTGCTTTTTGAGACCAAAAATATTTTTTGCTTTTACCAGTGTTTGTCATGGTGAGGGCCCGGTAGCTCCCACACCAATAAGGTTTTACAAAAACCATGCCAAAACAATTCACACATTGACAAAACTAAAAAGCTGACCACCAATTTCAGACCTACTGGCTTTGCCAATGCTTGTTTATTTTTGTTTCCCATAATCGTATTGAAACTGGTTACACTGATTTTCCATTACAAATTGTTTGGGAAATACTAGCATGCATCAACTCATGTTACTAAATGATGCTGCAAATAAATGGTACCTGCAATTTTTCAGTAGTTTAGCTAAATGTTTTTTTTCCTGCTTTCATTTTTTATGAACATTTTATTTTGAAAGCAATGATTCATCAATCTTGCTTTCAAGCTTCTGCAAATATTTGCATCAAATCAGAGCATTCTGGGAGCATTATACATAGCCCTATATTGCTAAACTTTGAAAACGTGTGTACACATTTTTATACTGGAACCACTGTCAGTAGTGCAGTCAGAGCTTACAACATTTACTTAGAGCGCTCACCCTAATAATAAAGGCTTTCAATTAATGAACCATAAATACAAGTTTGAACAGCATTAACATATGGACAAAAATATTATCTTAACTGCAGACAGGGCCCCTTCCTGATTCATAACGTGGTACCACAAACTGGCAGCCAAAGGGTTTGTGCTGCAGGGGGTTGGGCCTACTTGTCCCAAGGGCAAAATACACATGGAAACTTGTTGCCCTTGACCTCAAACAATTTGTCCTGGGCATCAGGCTATAGGAATTCCACATCCCTGAAGTTGGAGATAGTAATGAATTTCTTGACTAACCATGAGATAGAAATGTATTTATTGATTTGCCAGATTCATCATGCGGTGGAGTTGTGATGGCACCACAGATGGTCCTGGTCATGACGAGATGAGAGACACTGATTGGAGCAGTAGGAGTCCTGCGCGAGAGGAATTTTCATAAAGTGACATTATTGATTGCAGACGCAGTGATAGGAAGAGAAATACTCGAATTAGATTCTGTGATCACTCGATTTAGTTATATTGTGGTTCTTGCATTGTTCTTAAGTAAATGTTTGTAGTGTTTTTTATCAAAGGAAGGATGGTATGTGACAGTGTTGGAGTAATGTGGCTCAAGATGGTATGTTGGTGGGTCTGTGGCATGTCTGTTTGTTGGTTTGTGTGTGGAACGTGGAAGGTAAAGCATGATTGGGTGTTTGGTGTATGTTTGACTGTGGAATGGAACATGGATGAGTTGAACGGAGGGGATGGATGGAGTAGAAAAGCAAGGGGAGAGCTGTGTTGGCACTTTCCTGTCCTCTGTAACTGTTATTTAATGAATGTATTCATTCGGAATATATGATGTTACAACGCAAGCCATTACAATGCATGCGTTTACATCGCGGATTTTACAACGCAGCTACCATTACATCGCATGTTTTTACAACGCATACCATTACAACGCAAAATAATCTAAATGCACTAAAAGATCCATTACATTGCAAACATTTACAGTGCATACTTGTACAACGCATACAATTGCAACACATTTTTTTTAAAAAGTACAATAAACCCCTGGGATGGGATGCAGGGAAAATAGGGGTTTTGGGTGGGGTAGTGTATTAATACACGGGTATTTAACATTAATACTGAGTATTAAAATTAATACTCGAGTAATACAATTAATACGCCTGTACTTTAAAAAAAAAAAAAATTCTACCCACTGGGACGGGATACAGGGAAAATAGGGGTTTTGGGTGGAGACATGTATTAATACACGGGTATTTAAAATCAATACCTCAGTATTAAAATTAATACCCGTGCATTTATAAAAAATACTTCAACATTAAAAATTAAATAAATCTTTAAAAAATATTATAATCCATTAAATGAATTTAAATTTAATTTTTACAATCAACATAATTTTCAGACAAAATACATTATAATACTACTTGATACATTACAATATAATTTAAAAACGAACAATTAAATAAAATGCACATCATTTTAAATTTACAAACATATTTTTAAAAATGAGTACACCCCAAAAAACGATAATATGCAAAACAAAATTAAACACCAATAAAATACACTAATCGAAAACATAATAAATAATCCACCATTTTAATCTACACGAAAACGAAAGTTCTACAACACTTTCTATGTATTCACCTTAACCCGCAGGTTGCCAAAATGGCGGACAATACATATTTAAAAAAATAAACAAACCCTTATAAATCGATAAAAATAATTATACATTTTCACAGCATTTAAAAGACGATAAAAAAATATGCACAAAACATATTTTCAATTAAATTATCGTACACCCTAAAAAAACGTATAAAAGCAGCCGTCCACAGTGGTAAACTGACTTTCAGACACACCACACACGTTTTGCCTGCCAGGAAAAACTCAACTTCAAACAGTGCCATCTACAGTTCCAAGTAAGTGTACCCATAATAAATATATTATATTTATATACTAATTCTTAACATTTTATTAATCAACATATACCATTTGAAATATTTTACAGCATTTTTAGACGAAAAGAAAACGTGCTAAAAACACACCTCACGACACAGTCATTGAAAATGTAATCAATGTGAGTAACCCACCCTTTTTCTTTTTAATTTTTTTTAAATTAAACCGTACAAATATTCAAAATTATAAAAATGTACAAATGTAAAAGCCATACTGCAAACTATTTTTTTAAACAAACTACTTAAACGAATAAAAATCCAGAATGCTAGAGTGTGCCTAATTACTATTCATAAACAAACATTTGTTAACCTAAAAAAAGAGTAGAATATTTGCGAGGTGAAAAATAATATTACTACTCAAACAAATGCTTGGCTCGACTAAAATGCAGGATGATATTAGTTGTAAAATTACTACTCCTACTCCATTATGTGCTATTCTTAGGGAAAATGCTGGATAATGTCTGGGCAAAATTACTAATAGAACTCCTACATGTGTTTTTATCTATGTGAAAATACAATATAGTGGTGGGGGCAAATTACTAATCTTATACGGAAATGTGCATGCAAAAAAAAATACTAGATAGTGGTGGGGACCAATTTACTATTCCAACTCCAACAAGTGCATGCCTCAGGGAAAATGTTGGATAGTGGTGGGGCCAAAATTACTATTCCTACTTCGGCAGGTACTTGCCACAGGGAAAATTCTTGCTATTGTTTGGGGTAAAATTACTATTACTACTCCAAGTTATGCTTGCCTCAGAAAAATTGATGGATAGTGTTGGGGCTAAATTACTATTGCTACTCCGAAATGTGCTTGCCTCAGGGAAAGTGTTGGATGGTGGTGGGGGCAAAATTACTATTCCTACTCCGACAGGTGCTTGCCTCAGGGAAAGTGTTGGTTGGTGGTGGGGGCAAAATTGCTATTCCTATTCCGACAGGTGCTTAGCTCAGGGAAAATGTTGGATGGTGGTGGGGGCAAAATTACTATTCCTACTCCGACAGGTGCTTACATCAGGGAAAGTGTTGGATGATGGTGGGTGCAAAATTACTATTCCTACTCCGACACGTGCTTGCCTCAGGGAAAGTGTTGGATGGTGGTGGGGGCAAAATTACTATTCCTACACTGACAGGTGCTTGCCTCATAGTGTTGTCTGCATGTTTCAGTAAACAAACCCATTTTTACCAAGTATGATATATGTTTAAGTAATTTTTCTAGTCACATAGGATCGTCTTAATCCTTAAAGATAGAATATCCCCAATTTAAGAGCATTTAGTTTTTGATTTATATTTTTGTTTCGCATGATATTAACTATTGTCCCCCTGGTTGAGGCGTTTGCAACCTCCCATTTTGTTTCTGGAGAGAGTTATGCGGCTGAGTTATTGTTGAAACAGTTTTGGATAGCTTCTATGATTTCTTTAGTCGCCTCTCTGTCTCTAATAGACTCTTCATTTATTCTCTATACTTCATTCTCCATTCCCTTTCTTTGTTTGTGGGTTTTGAAAGGTTACCTTTACTGAGATGAAGGCATGATCAGGATTAATATCAGCTCTATTTTGGGAATCAACACTTTTGTGCGAGAATGTCATTTACTATTATATAATTATTTCTGGAGTGTGTATTGTGGGGGATAGGAGTGAAAGGTAAATTTGCTACCTGTTGGGCTGTAGAATCTCCTGAGATCTATTAGTTTGTTTAGGTCACATAGATTCCTCATTTGTTTGTGAACTTTGCTGGGGTGGTATTTACTTGTGGACAGTCTGGTCCCAAGGTAAGTTAAAATCTCTCCCCACTATAATGTTTGTTTTGATTGGGATTTTGTTGATTCTTTTGTTAAGGTTTATCCTGAATTTGGGGTCATCTATTGTCAACAAGTATATGTTCACTATATACAGTTCTAGCCCATCAATAAATGATTTGGTGATTAGCCATCTACCTTCAATGTCTTGTGCATTGCTATTTATTTTCAGAGTCCTTTCGGAGAGAAAAGGGTAATTACTCTGTTTTTCTTTTTATTATCTAGGGCGAATACATATCCTGAGTACCACTGAGCTATCAAAATGCATGCAGCTGTATCACCTGTTCTTGTTTATTGAAATAGGAGTATATCTTATTTAAGTTTGTGGCAGTATTCGTGTATTTTCCATTTTTAACTAGATGTTCCATTCCTTTAGTGTTTAATGATAAGATTTTAATAGCGTTATTGGCCATTAGAAAACTTGCAGAATTGTGGGTGTGTTTGTTTTAAGACCATATGTGATCCTACGTTTGAATTAGTGTTTGTAGTTCAGAGCAGACAGTATCTCAGACCAATAATGTGTTTGTTTAGCAGGACTAGAGAAGGGGAAAGAGAGAGGAAAATAAGATAGGAAGTGTAGTGAAGTGATAGTGACAAAGAAAACAAAAGAAAAAAATAAATAGTAACAGTAACAGCATCCAAACTCCCCTCCCCCCCCCCAATACGATTTTGAGGAGCTATGGGAACCTCTGGACTACCTGGACATTTGCTCACATCTGAGACGGAAGTAGTAGTCTTTTTCTTTTCAATCTTAGTATTGTTAAAGAGCATGGGTTTACAAATTCTTCAAAGGGATAGGTGTCAATAAGATATAAATGTTTCAACTATGAGAAATATTATCAGAGGTCTTGGAAAATAAATTTGAAAACGTTGCTGTGATGAAGACATTTAGGAGCCCATGGGAGTACTAACATTATTCTCAGCATATAATAAACAGCTGTACAACATACTTAAGAACATGTTAACACAACTTAGCCAAGATTGGAAGTGAAGGCCAAGAGGGAACTACAGCCTTGTCAGCAAAATATACAGCAGACTATCAGTTTGTTAGTGTTGTTTGGAACTTTGGAAGTGAAAGGCCAAGACAGATCAACAACCTTGACAACCAAACATTCAGTAGGCTATTAGTCAAATGATCTTTTTTAGAACATCCATGTGAAAGTAATAACAGCTACACGAGAAAGCAAGGAAACTGTGTGTGTTCACTTGTAATTTCTTTATATTATGATGTCAACCACATGTAATTGATATATAAGAACTGGTATTTGTTTTGGTCAGCATGTTATTAATTGTTGTGTGTTTGGTGCAGATAGTGTTGCATATACTTGGTACGTAGAATGAATTAGAACATGCAAGTGATTGAACTAGTAGTGTAAATGTCTTAGAGATAGCTCTGTGATATTATCTCTTAAGACTAAAAGTATACTATGTATCAGATAGCAGGGTAATAAACTTTCTTTTCTAGTGTTTGATCGAAGATCCCTGGGAAAGAGTTTATGGTCAATTCGATTGTCATTTTCGTGTGATATTTACGGCGGCAGGGCCCGCAAAAGAGAATATGATTTTTAGTATTTTGAAGACATTTCTGTTTCTTCTGGATACGGTTTCTTTTGCATAATCTTGTAAAATTCCAAATTTCCATTCGGTCTGTATAATAGATTTCACTTTTCTCATGTGTAGTAGTATTTTGTCTGTATGAGGAGTTCTGAGAGGTCTGAGTATCATGAGCCTTGGCTACTTGGAGAATAGGGCTTGTCTGGTTGGTACCTTGCGTGCTATTTCTATTTCAAATGGTCTAGCAAAGATGATTCTCAGTGTCTGTGGAATCCAAGGTTCTAAAAATGAAGCACAGCACTCAGCATCCTTTTCCACATTTTCTGGGGGGCCGAAAATTCTGAGATTTAAACTTTGATTTTTGTCCTCTAATTCAATTATCACTTTTGTAAATGTGGTTAGCTTCTTGGATTCGAATGACTGACAAAATATCAAAGGTCAGAATATCGACCTACAGAAATATCGACGCAAGAATATCGAAGTCAAGAATACCGACATCCTATCTACATTATGGTAAGTACAAAAATATCGAGAAAAAAATATCGATGTCAAAAATATCGTTGTTAAAAATATCGTTTTTTATTTAAGTTAAAAAAATAATGTAAAATAAAGTAAATAATACATATAATTAAAATAAACAGTTAAAAATATTTTAAAATGTTTAAAAATTATAAGTAATATATATGTAATGTAAACATAAATTAAACATACATATAATATATAATATATATACTTACTTACTAATAATGTTTAATAATTATTTTAATAACTTATAATTTTTTTTTAAATCATATAAATTATAAATACATCTATACACATAAAACAATAATATAAATACAAATTAAATAAATATATATAACAATTAAAAAAATTAAAATTATTTTTAATCTTTTTAAAATTAATTATATACTACATTAACTAAAATAATACAAAAAATATTACATAGCGGAGGTAATAAAATTACTATTCCAACTCCAAACAGTGCAACAGTAAGGAAAATTTTGGATAGCGTAGGGGTAAAAATTACTATTCCCACCCCAGTGAGTGCAACAGTAGGAAAAGTGCTGGATAGCGTAGGGGTAAAAATTACTATTCCCACTCCAGTGAGTGCTACAGTAGGGAAAGTGTTGGATAGCGTAGGGGTTAAAATTACTATTCCCACTCCAGTGAGTGCAACAGTAGGGAAAGTGTTGGATAGCGTAGGGGTTAAAATTACTATTCCCACTCCAGGGAGTGCAACAGTAGGGAAAGTGTTGGATAGCGTAGGGGTAAAAATTACTATTCCCACTCCAGTGAGTGCAACAGTAGGGAAAGTGTTGGATAGCGTAGGGGTAAAAATTACTATTCCCACTCCAGGGAGTGCAACAGTAGGGAAAGTGTTGGATAGCGTAGGGGTAAAAATTTCTATTCCCACTCCAGTGAGTGCAACAGTAGGGAAAGTGTTGGATAGCGTAGGGGTAAAAATTACTATTCCCACTCCAGTGAGTGCAACAGTAGGGAAAGTGTTGGATAGCGTAGGGGTTAAAATTACTATTCCAACTCCAGTGAGTGTAACAGCGTGGAAAATGTAGGATAGCGTAGGGGTTAAATTAACATACTTATTAATTAAATAATTTTTGTAAAATAAATAACATATTAATAATTAATTAACTAAAAAATGTATAATAAATACCAACAAAATTAAATTAATATTTACTTAAATAACATTAAATTACTTCCCACCCTATTCCCCCATAAACACACAACCGGCTACACATAAAAAAGAACACAATTAATTTAATTATCATTTAATCAATTAATAAAAATTAATTACGAATTATTAATAAATTAACAATAAATTAATTAACAATAACAATAAATAAAATAAACAAATAATTATAATTAATATAATTATAAATTAATCAATTAATAAAAATTAATTACAAATTAATAATTAATTAACAATAAATTAATTATCAATAACAATAAATAAAAAAATATTAATTCATTCATTATAATTAAATTACTTCCCTCCCTATTCCCCTATAAACCCACAACCCGCTACACATAAAAATTAAGATAATTAATTTAATTATCAATTAATCAATTGATAAAAATTAATTACCAATTAATAATTAATTAACAATAAATTAATTAACAATAACAATAAATAAATAAAAAAATAATTATAATTAATATAATGATAAATTAACAATTAAAAAAATTAATCACCAATTAATAATTAATTAACAATAAATTAATAATCAATAACAATAAATAAAAACATATTAATTAATTAATTATAATTAAATTACTTCCCACACTATTCCCCTATTAACCCACAACCTGCTCTGATACTAAAACGCAAAATTAACGTAAAAAAAATTACTAATTTCTAAACATTTAATACATATATTTAAAAATAATAAAAATACATTACAAAAAATGTTAAACATACATATAAAATACATACTAAAATACATAACACTAATATAAATATCGATATTATTAACTCCTTTGCTGCTTCGAATGTTCCGCGCCAGTGCGGAACGTTCTATTAAGCGGGCGGGGCCGCGTCGGCCAACGGACGTACGCTGCACTACCGAGGTAGTGCTCGCGACGGCCGTTGGCCGACGCACGCAGCAAAAGGGTTAACAACAATATTTTTGCTAACGATATTACTTCGATATTACTTACTTCGATATTACTTACTTCGATATAAAAAAAAACGATATTACTTACCTTAAGGTCGATATTCTGGTCACCGATATTTTTGACATCGATATTCTGTCCCTACGATATTAAAAACTCGATATTAGTGTAGGTCGATATAAAAAAAAATCGATATTTTGACTGCGCACCCTTGGATTCATATTCTAGTTATTTTGGGGATTTTAGTCTCTCATCTTCTAGTCTACTGATTATGGTTTCTGCTTCTCCTATTTTGGTGGAGAGATTTTTGAAACTGTTTCTTAAGCCAAGTATTGCTATCCCTCAAAGTTCTGTGTTAGTTTTCGTTCTTTGTGCCAGATCATGAAGAGATGTGAGTTGTTGGAGGATCAGGTACATGTTTGCATTGGAAGCAGCATCTTGTTTGTTTTTGATTGGAGATTCCACTGTTGGTTGGTCTTGTTTCAGTCTTTTTGACACTTATTTCTGATCTCCAGGATTCTTTTAAATTTCTTTCCTTAAGGTCTTTTTTGTCTGCCAACTTTGTTGTTGGTCTCAGTCTTGAATTCCCTAACCTTTATCCGCATTGTCTTTCACCACTGCGAGCACTAATGATTACGGAAAAGGCGTAATCAAAGGTGGTCTCTTCTTGTGATTTGTCAGTTGTTTAGTGGAGCAAATAATGACTGTAGTTTGGTCATAATTATGAAGCCAGTTCAGTTGTAGTGTGTGGGTATTTGCTTCAGGTAGCAGTAGTGGTGATGAAATGCGATACAATGCATGTACGTTGCCATGAGGACTGGCATCGATCTGAACTTTAAACATGCTTACCTTGATTTTGCTCAATGCATTGCGCTGTCGGGAGCTTTTATTCTAGAATATTAATAGGTTATATTCTGACCCCAGCATACAACTTCAGGTTGGAACGTCTTGTGGGGGGAGTGTTGGGTGCAACATCCATGTGAATATTCCCACCTGATGCGATCCTGGTTATGGTAACAGGGTTTGCCATAAATCTCTGCCTTATACTAGGGTGGCTTCCCGGCGTCTGGCTTCATATGATTGCTGCTCGGAACTCAGCAAGGCACCATTTTGGGGCTGAAATCAATGCACCTATCAGAGTAGTTCTCTGCCTATCGATTGGGACCACTACTAGTATGAGGCTGCTAATTTTTTGTCTCTGTCTACTTCTCCAATCCTTCACCCAAGCTATGTGCACGTCCCAGGGCCGTGTATAACTTTCAAGGTGTACGCGCTGCTAGTTGCAGGCAGTTTACCAGTGAATGCCGTGTCCCTCCCGGAATTCCATGTTTTGAGTCTAGATTTTAAAGAGCTCAGTTTATTCTATTTGCATCCAGTCATCGCTCGAGTAATTTCCTTGTTGACGTCTTGTGGGTTCTAGAAGCTCCAAATGTCACTCCACTCGGACAGAGCTACTGCATTAGGCAGCCATTTTTCACGGGCGAAGACCACGCACCCCAATCTCCCCTCCCAGCTGTGACACTTTTAGATTCATTTTTGACCCCAATAGAACTTTAGATTGCAATAAACCGAGAACAAATAACATTTGCAGCAATTTGCAGCACTAGTCAAGTGGGATTTTGCCGCCAAAAGTAAATAAAAGGCCAAAAATGTTTCCATAATTTCTATATATCAGCTGTGTTTTGTTGCTTGCGTTTACTGCCAACTGGTAAGCTTATTTATTTATTTATGCATTTTTATATAGCGTAAACTTTACACAGAGGTGTCAGAGCGCTTTACAAAAAAGACAAAGTAAATTACATAAGAAATTAGATTAGCATGGAAGTAGGTGCAACTACTTATAGGTACTCGTAATGAAAGTTACATAATAACAAGTTACAGATACATTCAAGTTTATAAGATACGAAAAGGTGGTGCGAATAGGGTGATAAAAGTACAGAATACATCTTTACAAAAATTGATCACTTGTGAGTGACATGTGGCAGGCAGGTTCACGACCTGAGATGAGGTGAATTAATCATAGAAGTGTCTTTGGAAGAGAAGAGTTTTAAGCTCTGTTTTCACAGTCCGGAAGGAGGTGGTGGTCTGAAGGATTGGAGGAAGCGAGTTCAAAATTCTAGTCGCATTTCCTTAGAAGGATTGCGCCATGAGTCTTTCCTTTTTGAAAGTTGGAGTTTCGAGCACAAAAAGTTTCAGCATTGACAGAAGGTCTGGAGCTGCCCGATATTTTGAGGTTTTTGGCCAGGTAGCGACGTGTGAAGTGTCTAAGGCTTTTTGGGTGATGCAGGCAGCCTTGTACATTGACCTGGCTTCAATTGGAAGCCAGCGAAGAGAAATCAGTATGGGTGTGATATGATCATTTCTTTTGGCCCCATAGCTGAAATGTGCCGCTGAATGGAGTATGGTTTTTAGAGGGGATAGGTGCGATTTGGGGAGGCCAGCAAGGAGAGACTTGCAGTAGTCCAGTCTAGAGAGAACCAAAGAGAACCAAAGATTGGACCAGTTTTTCAGGTCTTGCTCGGGAATGAATCCCCCAGAGAAGTCGCATTTGGTAGCATGCATTCTTGGCCATGGTGTGGATTTGGGAATGTAAGTTGAGTCTTTTGTCCAGGATGACACCTAGGGATTTGGCGCTCCGATTATCCATCCATCCAACATTGAAGAGGAGGAGGAAAGTATGAGCACAATTTGTGGTGAGTATAAGTGGGTGCAGGATCAAAAAGAGACACATACAAGCAATGTGTGTGCATACATGCTTACGTTATTCGTACTGAGTATATTGAAACAGTTGAATACATTTTTTTCCTCTCTAATTTCGTAAAGTAGTACTTTTAACATCAGTCATGTATTATGAACTTGTTTTAAAGCTTACATATTTCTAGTCTGTTAATTATTTTGTATTGTATATCTCTTCCCCACATCACCTACCCAAAGGTAAAATTTAAGCTCAACCTAGCTACAGAAGACTTACACAAGGATACTTAAAGGACCTTAAGGTTTGTCTCTGTGAGGTCCATCTCCTAAGGGTGTTGGGAATACCCACCCTCCCACTTTAGGCTGTCTGATAATTTCTTGCAATAGAAATAAGACAAATCTTTTTCATTGTAATGAGCTTTGAGAATCACTGCAGAATTTTCTTAGGGAGATGATACATTTGTGCATTATACTAGCCCTCTGGACCAAGCAAATAATAGGTTTCATTTGTTTTGTTGGAAGTACCCTGTGAGGATTAAGAACCCAATGTATGTGTCCTCTGCCCACTATTCTAAATCTAATGAAAGTGTTTAACCTTGCTGTTGAGTGATTCATTAACTTTTGTATTTTAAGCCCTGATAGACTTACACAGCAATAATAGCTCAATTCTTGATTGCGACGGTGAGGAACTTGTGTACATTATGTTGTCAGCGAAAGGTCTTTAGGCTGTAAGAAAAATCTCTATGGGAATTTCTAGCAGTAGTAGACTGAAACAATCCATGCGGTTTCCCATCAGTTAAAACTGAGAAGTAGGCCCTATAGGCAGGGGGGAGGGGGTGCGACTGAGCTAGGTCTCTGGAAAGATAGCTTCTCTATAGCACAGCTCCGAAGAGTAGCCTTGTTGGGGCCTCTTTATGTCTACACATGGGTGCTCTTTGTATGACTGAATTCCAGACATTACCGCAAACAATCACAGACGGGTGCAGGCTGAAAGCAGAGTCCAAATCTGTACTGTAATCCTAGATATCTGGTGCTTAACAGCCCATGCCCCATACTGTGTAGAATTGGAAGGTGGAGTGGAACTACCGCAAAGCTTAGGCGCAGGGATCTGCTTGCTTCCTGTTACTAATAGAAGATGCAATGCCAGGGGATAAGAACCTGCAACCGGGTACCACTTAATGTCTTGATGGAGCAGGGATATTTGAACCTCAGTCTCTTAGTGAAATCATCAAACAGAATCCCTCACTGGTCGTATGGGCCTTTGGTTTTTGACTTGAAGCGTTGAGAGGGAGCTAACATCAGGAGTATGTTTCACAGTGAAACCAAGAGGCTTTACAATGAAGATAGACAGTATGATGCTCTAACCATAAAGGTTTTTTTTCAAATTGTTGGTCATTCATCAATCAGCAAATTGGGCAATGGTTCCCAAAGTATATTAATACAGCCATAATATTCAGGTGCTCAGTAGTCAAAATTTAAGTATTATAACGTACAGAGTAGTAGCAAGCAATATGTAAAGAATGTAAATTATCCAAATAATGTGTTCCACGAAGAAACTCACACTGTCTTGATTAAAGAATAAGATAAGATAGGGAAGTTCTAAAAAGGAAGGGAAGAAGGTGTCAGCATTCTGTAAACCTCTGTAGAAATTCAGAGGAAATGAAAGAGTGTCTAGCATAAAGCATTCCACTCAAGGGAAATACCCTACAGAAAGGTATGCTGTCTTCTAAGTCAGGGTAAGGGCTAAGTGTAACTAAGTATGAAACACTAATTAAAAGCACAATCGAAGGTTCCAGAATATCTATATCTTGCTCCCACAATCCAAGACAAATCCTGTGATGGCATTTTCCAAAAACCAATAGACTCCCCAAATTCCCACTCTTGTACAAATAGGTACACATCTGCTTGTCCATGAAAAATGCATGTTGCTAGTACACTCGGTACAGGAGGCTCCTTTCATCGTCTTCTCTTCACATTTGCTGCCAACTTTCTTTTCCCAGGCCTCACTATCAGTCTAATACATAATACATATACATAATAACCTAGCTAACGAGGAACCTGATGACACACCTACAGGTGAAAGAGAAACAGCATACTGGCAAACTTAAAGTGGGAAATACTTAGGTAAGGCCCAGAATCAGGCTGCGCTAACTTGAGAATCGAAATGGAAGAACATCACAGTATTATTAATCCTTAGCAATCAAACAATTATTATCAGAGTGTAAGTACATTCAGTAAATGCGGATACATAGACTGTCTTTTAGCTTAAGAAATGACGGCTGATTACAATTCTTATTAGAACATGTAGATTAATGATGTTAAACACACATTGAATAAATGAGTCACACGTAAATGCATAAAAAGGATAAATAGAAGGTGGTGCCTAAATTTATGCAGCTCCAGTCTCAACTTGTTTCTTTTTCTTGCACAGTGCCTCTGAACTCCTCCAAGCATCCCTCCCACCCAGCCATGAAAGCACAGCAATGATTTGAAAGATTGGTGAGTGGAAAACGGGAGGACACTATCTTACTCTGTCTGTCGGCTGTAGGTGGTCTTCCTCGAAGTGCTGCAGCATCAAAGCATTAGCTGATTTACTTATCCGAATCTTGACCCTGGGTCACTCTTACTGGCATGAAAGACAGTCAGATTATATACTAAGGACCTTCTTGTCACACATGGATTGTCTGATTGAAAGTTAAACATGTGTGTCCTACAGTGACAGGAGCCATACGGCAACCCATAAACATGTGAAATACTGTCCAATTATATATACCATTTGGCTCAAACCTCGATTAGATTACTGTTATGTGACACAAACTATCCAACATCCCTGTGGTGACATTAATTGACTATTGCTGGTGGCAGGAGGACTTCAGCTTGGTACCATGGACCGTGGACTGCAATATCTTACCGTTCTTACTTACATACATTCTGCCATCTCCCATAAAAGGCAGGCTCAGAGACAACTGGAGTCCTGCGTGTATACCCTATGTTACTCTTCGAATATTGATATTGGATTACTTACTACACACAAGTTACGTACCTGTCGTGCACAAAGATAGTGCTTGAATGATAGCGCCTTCCCCTATATGTGGGTTGTCCTTGTCACAATTTTTCTTAAGTAGTTAACAAACAACTCCTTTCCATCATATGCTCTTCAAAGGGTATGTTGCCCTTCTGACCCACCAAACAATTGCTGTTTAAGGAGGCACTTGCAGGAGTGAAGGCAGCCCATCCTATGCTGTCAATATGGATGCAATTATGAAGGACCAATTCTTCACTAAATTTGATGCTGCAGTCACTGACTTGTCCATCGAAGTTCATTCAATACAAACAGATTTCTGTTCCTTCATTGCCAGGCTGAATATTTTGGAAAATAAGTCAACTTGAAGCAGTACTTCACTGAGGCCAAGATATCATGCATTTGAGGAAAATGGTGATTGACGTTGAGAATAGATCAGCAACAATGTGGGCATTCACGGAGTATCCGAACAAGCAGAGAATGATGATGTCACAGGATTTTTGCTCGATTTATCAGACACCTAGTGAGAAACATATGACAAAGTACTTTATGAGACTAGGATGAAATTCTGGTGTTTTAAGATTTTGTATTGATGGTATTGGTCCTCATGGAAACTTTACAGATCGTGATTGCTATACAACGATGAATGCAAATCTCCAGGAGATGGCACTCCTTATATGCAGTGGTTCTGTCAAACTCTACAATCCTATTAGAGGAAAGTATGGGCAGAACTTTCTTAAGTATAATCGATTCAATTTGCTCTTTCATTGGTTCACGATGTTTAAGACATACTTGCCCTCACTAAAAATACATAGATTGATAGCAACTTTACTGGTTATATGTATTCTCAGGCACGGGCATCAGTCAGCTCTGCCCACCACACAAGAATGCTTTACATAAGTGACCAGAAATTGCCTTTAACAAACAAATTGTCTATAAAGCAGACAATAAATTGACAGAGGCCTCACATTTCGTTTTCCTCTCATTTCTTTACTATAAAAAGTTGACATAACCTTGAGTAGGACTGCAAAGAACCTGGACATGGCATCAACTTAACTTGGTCTCTTGAATATAACCCTTTATTGTTCATCAAGTATATCTATACAGTAATACTCTGTGCACTGTGTTAGACCTGGCATCCTTGGAATGGCTCTGCCCTAAGATATTTCCTTCAACCCTCCAGTTTTTATGACTTCGTTTTTGCTGCCTTAAGACTCTGCACACTTTACCACTGCTAACCAGTGCTAATGTGCTTGTGCTCTCTCCTTAAAACATGTAGAATTGGCTTATACCCAATTGGCTCCTATAATTTACTTGTCAGGGTCTGTAAATTAAATGCTACTAGTGGGCCTGCAGCACTGATTGTGCCACCCACTTAGGTAGCCCTTCAAACATGTCTCAGGCCTGCCATTGCAGCCTGTGTGTGCGCATTTTTAAACTGCCATTTCAACCTGGCGGAATAACCCTTTTGCCAGGCCCAAACCTTCCTTTTTAATACATATTAGTCACTCCTTTTGTCGGCCATGAACAGCCCTAAGGGCAGGGTTCAGTGTATCTAAAAAGTAGGACATGTACCTTTAAGTCTTACATGTCCTAGTAGTGAAAAACTCCTAAATTCGTTTTTTACAACTGCAAGGCCTACCTCTCCCATAGGATAACATTGGACTTACCTTATTACATTTAATATACTGTAACATCCCATTGGGAGTAGGTAGACACATCGTGTTTGGTGTCTAAATCCCTCTTTAATGGTAAAGTCTTATTTTTTATGACAATTCTGAAAATGCCACTTTTAGAAAGTTGGCATTTACTTGTCCTAACCATTTGGTGCCTGCAGGGTGATCCTGGGTCACATGACTAGGTGTAGCTGGCAGTTGGTCTTTGTGTATTTCATCCAGACAGTGAGACAAAGGGCAGATAGGAGTCGTCAGGATTAACTACTCAGAGTTAACGAGGAGGAGGAGCTCTCTTTCCTACCACCCTTGCACATCACAAAGGCACTGCCTTAGCACTCTCACAAAGGGTTGTCACTAGTCCATTGTGACCTTAGACAAGCTGTGGGCAGGACAGGGAGGAAGGGGATGCCTGACACCTCAAGGGGTGGAAACCTCTAGAACCAACTCTTCTGTACACTTCTGGACTTGTGGACCCCTGCCAGGAAGAAGGACTGCTGTTCTGCTGGAAGGACTGCCACTCTGCTGGACTGCTGCTCTGAAGGACTGCTGCCCTGGTTTGCTGACCTGTTGCCCTGCTGCGCGCCCTCCTGTTTGGGTAAGGACTGGAACTGCATCGCTAAACCCAGGACCCCAGAGTGACTCCAAGGGCTTGTTGGCTGGCCTCCTGAACAGAAGTCTCAGGGGCATTAAGGTTTCCAACCACCTTGAACCCAGCACCTGGACTCCGCCATCTGTGAGTCCTGTCCTCCAAAGTGATGCCACCCTGGTCCAGGACCCTCGGAAGTGGGCCATCTGTGGAACCAGCAGAACTAACTCATCTCCTCCGCAGAGTGGCGCATCTCTTGCAGGACTGGCGCATTGCCTCTGCTGGACACATCACCCTCAGGACCGACGCATCACCTCTGCTGCACGGCCTTCTCCGATGCAAGGACTTTGCATCACCTTCACCTACAGCAGCTCATCGGAAATGCCGGTGTGTGTCCATGCAAGGACATCACTTCACACTTCACAGCTCCCCAGAGCAGCCGCTGTGTGACGCATTTCCTCACCTGGACCTCACATTGCTACTGCTGCACGACACATCCTCAACACTGGACTCTCCATCTCTGCACAACCAGGATTTAAAGTACACTTGTTCAGCCGGCCCAACTGGGTCCTCGTAGCCGGCCCACGCTCCATCTGCGTAAGCCTGAACTTGTGACTATGTACAGTTCCAGCGCAACCAGATAACCACAGTTGGCAGTTTGTGCTTTTTGGTGCTATCTTCACTTAAATCTTTAAAATTGGATAACTCTGGTTCTACTAATTGGATTTTTGTTGTTTTGGCCTTGATTTATTTATTAAAATGTATTCTGTTTTTCTAACTTGGTGTGGGAGTCTTCTTGTGTTGGATTTTCCCATAATTACTGTTTGAAGAGTTGCACAAATACTTTTTTCTTTTCCTCCGAGTTAAGCCTGACTGCTCTGTGCCAAGATACCACAGGGTTGCACACAGGTTAATTTGTGGTTTGCTTGTGCCCAATGACAGCTGCTGTCAACGAAAAGTGGTGGGGGAGCGCAGGGGAGAATAATGACAAAAATAAAAGAGAACTTACTTGTTGCCCTCTGCCCCATCACCAATGTAAGAGAATCAAGTCTAAAGTGATAGCAAGCTGTGAAGTGAATTAACAGTGTGACACATATAAAGATGACGTAGAGTTGATGTCCAGTTGCTGGCGGTGCAGAACACTAAAGTAGCAGGAACCGACTGGTGAACAGCAGTTACGTAACTTGACAGCATAGAATTCTGTGTCTGAAAAAAGGAGTTCCTTTGTTGAAAGATGTATGCATAGGTTGTTACCTGATGAGGAGTCAACACTGCTAATTGCACTAATTTAGGCACAAACAGCTATAGAAAATGCGTGGATGAAAATAAGGGAATACAGTATGATAAAGTGTAATTAAATATTGTGGTGATGTGAGAAATAAATGAAGAAATTACTCTTTAAAGAACACTGCAGGATCCCTGGTAGGACCAAAACATGGTTGACATATGCATTTCCCTGCCAAATACTAATAAACCAGGCATTGGCTAAGCCAATAGGTTTAGCTTTTGGGGTCTTATTAAGGTTAAGCACCAGGTAATTTGTGGTTTGCTTGTGACTTCACCCTGACAAGGATTGTGGTTCCTGCTTGAGCAGGGTTTCACCCCCTCAACCAGTAACCCAGTTTCTTGCACACTGATGTTTTGGTATTGTTGTTGTGTATACAAATGAATGCAGTATTGTTTTCCTAGTCTCTTGAAACATCATTATTGCCGTTGAATATGTTTCTATGCACTTTTGTTCACTGCACGATCTTCATCAATGTGCTACTGTAGAATAGGTGAGAGTAGTTGAGCAGAAGCATTGGGATTCCCCACGAGAAATATGACCACCGGACACTTTGGAAAACTACTGGAATGTTACAGGGGAGCATTTGGCCGGCATATTGTTATAACCTATTGACATATAGGATGGTTCCATCCCATGTTCGTCATCTTCATAACCTGCTCTTTTACCTTTTTATTTTCTGTTCCATTCCTTACCTCCCCTTCGATCGTTTTCCTTTTCTATTAACTGAGAGTTATTGTAAAAAAATGTTGGCCCCACCATATTAGCAGATGCTTAGGAAGGTAGTGTTGTATATTGTACATATTTGAAGAGTTGGCAAACTGCTTTCATGACCTCACTGATGAAAATTAATCTACCGAGCAGATGTCACATGTTGGGTTAGCTAAAACTCTGACTAGCAAACTAATGTTAACCATGCAGCTGCTGACCCTACATTCCAGCCTGGTGATGGGAAGGTAGGTTATGCTTCTTGTAGAATGATGTTCCATTCACTATCATGACCTATCCTCATTTAAACTCCACAGTGAAATTCAACACAATTGCAGAAACCTAACACCTCCAGTATTCTCGTTTTATACAAATAATGGGCTGATGCATATTTCACACTTTGCAATGTTCCATACTTTAGCTACTGAATTATTAAAAAGAAAGTTACACCGATAACATAGTTTAGTCGAGGCTGTTTTGAATACTCCCTTTATTGGTAACATAGAGGCTTATCTTGAGGTCATGTTTGTTAAACATTCATCACACAAGACTTTAGAGCTCTTGAGTAGAACATCGATATCTTTGAATGTGCAAGCATGAACAGGTTTTCAAGAAGGCTTATAATGGCATGGTGTGGCCATCAGCTTCACACCCCTTCAGTCCTTCTAATACTGCCAGCATCGCTCAGATGTCCATGATTCTTCATTTGAGCGGTCTCCAAGTGAATGCAAGAAGGCCGAGTGTGTTCATTGTAGCATTCGATTCTAAGGCCCTCTCCGATTCAAAATGTAATTAGTCTGTCAAATAGAAAGGACATGCCAATAAATGAGCCATTTTATTTTTAGAATCTATGGAGCATATTTATGTTCCCTGGCGCATCCCTGCAAATCAGCAGGGATGCGCCAGGAAAATGCGTCACGCAAGTTTACCCTTGCGCCACCTCCGATGCGCCGCATTTACAATGCGGCGCATCGTGGCGCAAGGATAAGCAGATGCGTGACGCATCTGCCGGCGAAAGGTTGGCGCAGTGCTGAAGATGTGTCGCAAGCGCGACGCAACTCCAGCACTGTGCCAACCTTCCTATCCCTAACATGGTGCGTCAATCCTTACGCCTGCTTCAAGCAGGCGTAAGGATTTGACGCACCAGCGTCGGAAAAGTGACTGCGTGAAATCTCGTAGATTTCACTGCGTCACTTTTCCGAGGCGTCCCTGCGCCGGAACGCCCCCCTGCGCAGGAACGCCCACATGAAACCTGACGCAGGTTTCATGTGGCGCAGGGGTTTACTACGTGACGCATCTCCCTAGATGCGTCACGTTGTAAATATTGCGCAACGCGGCGCATGGTTTGCGTCGCCGCTGCGTCACATGCGTGACGCAGCGGCGGCGCAAAAGTGGCGCAAGGGGCTTGTAAATATGCCCCTGTATTTCTAAATGTGATTCTCTGCTTTCCGGTGTACAGTAATATAGACTTGTAATATCTCAGTGAAGTATTGGACTTATATCCCTTTGCAAAGAGCCCACCAGGGGCATGTTTTATTGATCTCTCTGATGTCCCTTCTGCCATTTGTTCAAACCTATTTTTAATGTTTGTATTAGGTTGGAAAGCCTGGAAGTGATACTCAACTCAAAATGAAAAAGTTTGATTTAGTTTGGCAACAAAGAAGGTAACGCTATCAAAAACATGACGTGTATAGCAGTTTATTTAACTACAGACATGGGGCAAAATGCCAATTTGTTATAGAAGCTGCTATGTAGATAATTAATCTAAATCTTTAGCAACTATCATAAAACCATATCATATATTTGCAGCTACTGTAAACTCTGTCAGATGATGACACATTCTTTCCATAAAATGATTCAAGCCTTTGAGATGGATGGGAAACAATGTTTAGTTGGCAAACTATCTGTCGCTTATCAGAATTTGAGAGGGAAAGTGCTTTAAAAGCGTTTCTTAGCAGTAGCTTGAGCCAACAAGTTAATTAATGGTTTGAACACTGCTTTCTAAAGGAGTTTGGGCATGCTGTGCGGGTTTTAGAATCCTAATGAATATGAAGCACGCAGGTAGTATAATGAACAAGTGCAGCATGTGAGGCATTGGGTTGCCAAGTCTGAATGCCTCCTGCAGGCTTTGCTGCAGACGGCTCAGGGAACAGGAATGAGAGCATGTTGCAAACAGGAAGCCATTTTGGGCACAGAAGACTCATTGGCCTGAAAACGGTGCGTGCATCAGTTAGAATGTATTTGGAACTGACAGGCTTAAATGGACGTCCCAACTCTGTGGAATAAAGACCAGATCTATCAAGGGGTTGCATCCCTTTTGCACCATACAAGTCATGCAAGGCCCCCCTGCATGGCCCTGAGAGGCTTGATAAATCCAGAGTAAAGCCGCACAACCCTAATCACTCCCTGGGGCTTTACTTTGCCCCAGGGAGGCGGTTCATGGGTGGTGCATGGGTGTTCCCACACAAAACACATGGATTTTGACACATTCCCAGATTTACCATTATTGGTAGACCTAGGAATGTGCCAAATTGCTACGCCTTCCTAGGGGAGGCGTAAAATATCTTCATTTCTCCTTGCTTTTTCCTCTTTCTATGTGTGCTGCAGAAGGCAGCACACATAGAAAGAGGAAAATGCCTCAGGAATTGTTTTTTTCAGGAAGGTGTCCGTTCCTGCCCAAAAACAATCCTGCTTACAATGCAGGCACCCTTCACCATGGTGCAAGAGTGTCTGCATTGGCGCTAGGCAACCAATTGTGCGCCAGTGCTGGGAAAAGGCATGAATGTGTCGTATTGTGATAAATACGGCACATTCCTGCCCTTTTCCCTTTAATGCAGTGCAGCGCAGCAAGGTGACTTGCCGAGCTGTGTTACATTTTGATAAATATGGCCCTTTGTTTGTAATAGTTAGGACTGAGAAATTTAAAGAAGGAGAAAACAAGTGTACGCTAGCAAACATTTTTCACACTCACTTTGCAAGAGAACTTGTTGAGTTAACCCTCAAGACAGACTGAATATTATGCCTGATTTAGAAGTTGGAGTAGTCAGACCACCACAAGTCCCTACTGGTGCAGGCCTCCTTTAGCCCTGATACCTCTCTTCAACCCATTCGCTTTGTTTCTGTGATATCCTGCATTTCTACCGGCGACTTCCAGAAATTGAAGCAGTCTGTCAAACAATCAATCATCATTTGTAGAGCATGACATTGTCACCCCTGGGGTATCTGGGCACTAGGGTGCGAGGTCTCTGTTTTGTCAGCTCCCCTGCGAAAGGTCTTGAGGAAACAGCGGGAAGAGGGAAGAAGCAAGCAGAAACAGGCAAAACAGAGGGCAGAAAAACGAGCAGCAAAGGCAAATCAGAGGGTGGAAAAATGAGTAGAAAAGGCAAAACAGAGGAAAAGATGACAAAACAGAAGGCAGAAAAACAGCAAAACAGAGGGTAGAAAAAACGACCAGAAAAAGGCAAAACGGAGGGCAGAAAAACGACTAGAAAAAGGAAAAACAGAGGGCAGAAAAATGAGCAGGAAAGGGCAAATCAGAGGGCAGACAAAATGAGCAGAAAAGGCAAAAACAGAAAAGAAGTGGGCAAAACAAAGGGCAGAAAAGGGAGCAGAAGAGGCAAAACAGAGGACAGAAAAATTAGCACTAAAAGGCAAAACAGAGCAGAAGGGGGCAAAACAGAGGGCGGAAATGAGCAGAAAAGACAAAACAGAGCAAGAAACGAGTAGAGGAGGCACAACAGAGGGCAGCAGTTAGACAGGCAGCAGAGGGTAGAGGACTGCGGGCAAGCTGGACAGGAGAACAGTCGCAGGAAAAGCTGGCACGAGGACTCTGTGACCAGAGTTAGAGGTAGGTACTAGGACTCCAAGGAAAATGGTAATCTGGTTGCCTTCTCCAGCACTGCAGGGCTGGTGTTAGCCCACATTACTCCACTTCACTGGATACTTTGAAAAATTCCAGTGTACAAAGAATGCATGACTGCCTGTGAAGAGGGACGCCCATAGGGTCAACAGCCTACAACATTGGCTAGAGGTGGAGACAGTGGCTTCTGCTGCATCCCCGATGTCCAAGCATGGCATCTCATGTACAGTGTACTTTTGACATAGCTTTGTAATATATTGGTCCATCCCCTTGAAAGGTATTGCATTCATCTTGACCAAGGCCATTGGAATTCTGAACTTTCTGCATCTGCAGAAAATTCTGCATATTTGTGAATTTGCCATGCAATCTATTATCTGCTGCATAAAATGAGTTTTAAAAAAATAATGTTACATATGGAATTCTTGTATCTCCTGCAGTTTTGCAGAAGTTAAATGAGTCATTGACATCCAGATTGCTGGAACGCCTCGCTGGTACATAAAACAAAGGTTGTAAAGTTGTAAAATAAAGTATAAATGAAAAAATTCCTCAAACGCAGCCTTACCGGATGAATTCTTTTTTATCTTGTTGGATTAGTTCATATAAATTATGCATTTGAAATGTAAATTAGAAAACATAACCGGCACACATCAATGTTTTCTGTTAGGGTCTAGTTCACGTCACAAAAGCTCCAAATTGAAATTTAAGCCTGGCAGACACAATTGGAACATCCTTTATACCCTCCGTATTCTGTTGTTGAATGCATGACATCATCACGTCATGCATTCAATGTTACCGTCACATGCATAATCCTAGGCAGAGGAATAGACTTGATGGTTTCTGGAAGCAACAGTTCAAAATATTCCACGATTTCAGCCATCTGTCAGTGCTTAATTTGAGCCAGTGGTTTCTGGTGCTCGGCACTGGCACTTAATTGTTAACACCGGCGCTTGTGACAGTCTGCCACACTGTCTGGCTAATTTAGAGATGAACATAGTGGACGGACCCACTAACAAATGCGACTCACTAGTATTTTTATTCTTATTCTTATGAGTGCCAGAAACCCATTAGGTTTGATAAAATACCCCTCACCCACCAACCTAGCTGGTGGCATGCATCATCATCGGAGTCCCAACTGGGTAGCCGAATGCCACCCAGTTGTGCTACAACACCTGATTACAGCGGAGCTGGATTTGTGTGGAAGTGTGATGAAAAAGTGGTGCAAATTAAAATTGTCTCTGGGAATCCTTACTGAATAGAACTTTATTCCTAGCGGCCCAGGACAAAGTTAAAAAAGAGGAGGACAACTTTGAGATAAATTGATCTTGGTTGTCACTCAGGATGGTCTACATGTTTCAGTCCCATAAAAAATTAGAGGCTTTCTTCAGGACGAGGTGAATTAAGTGAGGGTGTGGCAAAAATACGCCACGTGTTTAGTTTTGTCAACACACGCGCTAAGGTGTGTTGTGCATTTCGTGGTGTCTGTGTACTTACGGACCCACTGGAAAAACCTGTAAGAGAAACAAAGAAGAGGGAGAATACCACGAGTAACATAAAATGCAATCTTTTTAACAGTATTACTATGCCACCTTCTTATTCTCTTATGGTGTCTATGGTGATGTGGCACAAGCGTGAGTCGATCAATGGTGCCAACCAAGTGATTGGCGGTAAGTGCATACTGTTCAGGTATACTGTGATCGGTTGACATGCATTGGTCTGCTAATAGTGGTGCAGAGGTTGCATGCCATCTAGTATACCAAAAACTAATGAGGCCCTGGAAGGTGACACATGTGCGAAGTATAGTGCCATTAGCTCTACGATTAGCTGTTGAATCCTAAAGAAATTGAGATATTCTCAGCAGGAACCTATCTTTACACAAGTTGGTGTAAAAATGCTAGTGAGGCACTAGAAAGTACCACATGTGTGAGGTATTGTGCCATTAGTTCTACGTTTAGTTGTTGAATACTAAACACATTAAATATTGTCTGCAGGAACACATATTTACACTAGCTACGTGTTAATTGTAGTCTTGCAGGACCCAGGTCTGGTGGCTCAGTGGACTAATGCATCCACTGCAGGGGCCTGTGTTCGACCTCATGGTCACAGGTTTGAATCCCAGCATGTCCACTCAGCCTTTCATCTATTTGAGGTCGATAAAATGAGTACCATTGAGTTGGGTAACAATAAACATCTATTATTCAGCGCCAAGATGCCCCGTTGCTGGGGTGAACGTGCGCTTTACAAATACACATTTTATGTTATACAAAACACATTAAATATTGTCTGCAGGAACACATATTTACACTAGCTACGTGTTAATTGTAGCCGTTTGCAGGACCCGGGAGGGGCGCCCGTCTGTAGTCACACACTGAGGGCAAAAAAAGAAGAAAGAAATATGCGCGGTTAAGTACCGGGGAGGAGCACAACGAGTTCTGACTGATAGAGCCATCCGTAGAAGATCTATGTGGCTCGCGTTCTATAAAGCTGCTCGTGGCAGTATTAGAGCTCTAGCTGTAAAAAAAGGTCTTACTTCCTCAAGACTAGGCGTCCGCGGTCTGCACCTATTGCAGTCTCCTTGCGGTCCTGGATGTTACTGAGGCCGCCGTCTAGTGTCTATTAATAGTGGAGACAGTCCGGCTGCTGTCTTGGGCCATAGCGTGATGACGTCATTGCGTCCACGTAGGTGCGTGTGACGCAATGACAGTCGTGTCTCTAGAATGCTGACCTCTAAGGGTGGAGTGTGGTGTTTTATTTGCGCATGTGCACAAGAAGGCACAGAATTGCTGGGAGGTAACTGATGTAGCGTGGTGCTAGAGGGCTATATTGCAACGTGGATACTGAGAGCAAAAGTACGTGAACCTATAGGTTCCATCATGGTTTAGCAGGGATAATGTAACGTCACCTGCAATTTAAGAACAATAGTCCCACCGACCTCGGAGACACATTAGGCAATATGTTGTGCGGATTACACATTATGGAAAATTAAGGATATGATTAATAAGTAATTGGGGCGTAGTGTGTGTCCCGTGCCCCATGGGAAGTCCCTTGGATGAGAGGGTATGGTCCCATTAATGAGACTCAGGAAAGACATGAGGCAATGTGTTATGCGGATTACACAGTTAGAAAACAAACTTGGGGATGTGAGTAATGGGTCATGCGGGCATTGTGTGCGTCCAGTGCCCCATTGGAGGATCCTAGAAGGTATGGTCCCCTCAATGAGACCCAGGGGTGGTACTATGGGGGTTTGTTTAGGGCATTCCACGGAATGTTGTCGTTGAGGCCAGTTAAATGAGTGGACAGATGGTAAATCCACCGCTGTTCCTTCTCGAGAAGGCGGCCCTGAAGGCTTGGCATTTTGGTTTCCAATGTTTCAATCACCACCCAGTGCATATCATTGGTGGTGTGTCCAGCCTCTAGAAAGTGGTTGGTCATGCGTGTAGTATTTCTTTTACATCGGACATTACTCCGATGTTCACATATGCGAGTCTTAATTTTTCGGCTGGTCATGCCGATGTAAGTCAGTCCGCATGTGCAGATGATTCGGTAAATTGCATTCATGGTATTGCAATTAGTGTGTTGCCGGATGTGCCATGTTTTGCCAGGTTCCAGAAGTAAGGTTTTGGTGGGTTCTGTCAGTTGGCATACACTGCAGTTCCCACACGGGAAATGGCCTACGATATTGGGTAGGCCCCAGGCATTGAGTACAGTGTTAGCGGGTCTGGATGGTTGCGAGGGGCGTGTGGATAGTAGTGTGTCCTTGAGACTTCTGGCCCGTTTATAGGAGAACAGAGGTTTCTCCCAGTCTAGTTTACCGGTGTTAAGTATTCTCCAGTTTCTTTGTATAATGTGGGAGACTTTGTTAGAGATGGAATTGTACGTGGTTACACATGTTAGAGGGATGGTGGTAGTGGTACGGTGTGTCGCTTCCAGCAGCCCTTCCCGGTTCTGGTTGCGGGCGCGTTTTTTTGCTTTTTCAGTGATCCTTTTCGGGTAGCCGCATTCGTGCAGTTTTGTGGTCAGGGATTCTGCTTGATCCTTGAAATCCTCAACTTCACTGCAGTTTCTGCGCAGGCGTAGGTATTGCCCAAATGGTAAGTTCTCCCGTAGCGTTCTGCGATGGAAGCTGGGTAGTGTAGTAGGGAGTTTCTTGCTGTCGGCTTAAAATGTGTCTTGGTTTTGAGTTTGCCGTTTGTGGCTTGGATGTCCAAGTCAAGGAAGATGATGTTTTCCCTGTGCATGCTGAGCGTGAACTTCAAATTGGGGTCACAGCCGTTAATCCACTGGAAAAATGTATGGAGTGAATCGTCTCCGTCCCAGATGAGAAAAATATCATCTATATAGCGTTTGTAAAATTTCATCTTGGCAACGTGTGGCATGTTGGAGTTGAATAAGTGTGTCATTTCAAAGTTGTAAACATAGAGTCCTGCCACACTGGGGGCAAAGACACTCCACATGGACATGCCGTACGTTTGTAGGTAGATCTCTCCCACATACTCAAAGTAATTTTCTTTGAGCGCCAGTTCCGCGCATTTTAATACAAATGCTTTCGGGGTGTTGTAGTTCCATGTGGTAGTATCCAGTGCCAGTTGTAATACTTCCAGGGTGTCATCTTGTGGCAGACTGGTATACAGGCTCTCTACATCAAGGCTGACTAAGAATGACGTCTCTGGTTTGTATGAGAGGGTGTTGATATGGCCGAGGAGATCCTTCATGTCCTTCAGATAAGTGCTGGTGGACTGCACAATGGGTTGGAGGAAAAAATCACAATAACGTGAAAGGGGTTCTAATAAAGACCCAATCCCCGATACTATGGGGTGACCAGGTGGCGGGGTTTTGTTTTTATGAATTTTGGGGACTGTGTAGAAGTACAGGATTTTTCCTGCATTGGTGGTTAAAAACAGGGCTTCTTGTTTGGTGATGTGGACCGAGTTGTCAGCATCGTCCTCTAGGTTCCGGATTTTGGCCTTTAGGTTTTCACTGGGGTCACGCTCCAGCCTTTTGTAGTTCTTGGTGTCGTTGAGAAGGTGTTTACATTCTTTGCGGTAGTCTTCCTTATTCTGAAGGACAATCCCGCCGCCTTTGTCCGCTGGTTTTATGATAATCATGTCGTTGGATTTGAGGGTTTTTAAAGCTTCGAATTCCTTGCCACTGGTATTCATGAATTGGTGGTCTTCCTGTAATATTTCTATTTCGTTGAAGACCGCTAGTTCGAAGGCGGTGATTTCTACTGGTATGGTACTGGGGGGGTGGGGGAGGGGGGGGGAAAGGAAGGTCGATTTGATTTTGAAATTTGTGTCCCCCTGCGCTTCTGGTCTAGTCTCATTAGAAATCCGCCAGTCCGCAGTGTAATTTGAACTTATCGAGTCTGGCGGATGGGACAAAACCCAAGCCTCTGTTGAGGACTGTCTCCTCTGTGGGTGTTAGTGTGTGGGAAGAGAGATTGGTAACTAGGCTTAGCTGGCGCTGGGTCCCGGTTGTTGTTCTTTTGTGTTGCTCCTGGTGTGCGTTCCCGGGTGTTGGTCTTCCTCCCAATGTACTTGGGCTTGTCTTCTTTGTCTGCCTCTTCCTCGTCTGCCGTTCCCTAAAAAAGGAAACCATTGGTTTGTGTTCATGTAGGGTGGTGGTGGGCCAAAAGGAGGGTTCCAACCATACATCATTTGTGGGTTCATCTGTGGGTAAGGGGTCTGGAAGTGTGTATTGCCCACCGGCGATATTGGTGGCCAGGGTTGCTGCCAATTGCTGTTTCTCCCTCTGCCGCGTTGTCTATTGCAGTAGCTCCCTGTGCTTGAGCCACTGCTCACGGATGAGTCCTCGTCGGAGGAGCCTCCTGATGTTCAGGACGTCTTGCAGGTTTGTACTCCGCGTCTGCATACGGATATGTCTTCACGTACGAGAATTTCTACAGGTCTTTCTGGAATTTCTATATCTTTGCTTGAGTCAGTCCTTCCTTGTATTCATTCATTTCCCTATTCACTTCATCAATCTTCTTTTTAAATGATGTAAGTGTGGTCTTAAAGTGGGTTTCTGTGGCTTGTATCTCGATCATGATGGCATCAGATAATCTTTTCGCTGTTTGTATGATAAGGATGATCCAATCCCTCGTACAATGCCACGCTATCTGGGCCCAATCCCTTCAGAAGGCAGCGTCATCGAGGAAGATGCGTGGGGCATTGGTCACAATTAAGCCTTTAGGAGCAGTGTTACTCCTCAAATATTCGGTGAGGATTACCACGTGGAGAATGGTTCTTATCCGGTTACGTTTTTTTTCCGTTAGGTTTTCCCAATCAGCACTTTGTGCTATGGATTGCGCTACATTGAGGTCAGTTAACAGGGGTGGGGCTGAGAGGATGAGGTTGACATCATCCTCAGTAAATGTGAGTCCCAGGTTCTCTGCCATGGTAAATGTTGTGTGGCAGTCTGATGATTATGGATACTGCTCTCACAGCTGCGCGCTGTCTAATATACGTAAACAAATGAAGAGAGCGAGGATTTTAATGGGGTACGTCCCTATCCCCAGTAATAATGTACAACAAACATAGTGGACGGACCCACTAACAAATGCGACTCACTAGTATTTTTATTCTTATTCTTATGAGTGCCAGAAACACATTAGGTTTGATAAAAGACCCCTCACCCACCAACCTAGTTGGTGGCATGCTTCATCATCGGAGTCCCAACTGGGTAGCTGAATGCCACCCAGTTGTGCTACAATGCCTGATTGCAGCGGAGCTGGATTTGTGTGGAAGTGTGATGAAAAAGTGGTGCAAATTAAAATTGTCTCTGGGAATCCTTACTGAATAGAACTTTATTCCCAGCAGCCCAGGACAAAGTTAAAAAAGAGGAGGACAACTATGAGATAAATTGATCTTGGTTGTCACTCAGGATGGTCTACATGTTTCAGCCCCATAAAAAATGAGAGGCTTTCTTCAAGACCATGTGAATTAAGTGGGGGTGTGGCAAAAACATGCCACGTGTTTAGTTTTGTCAACACACGTGCTAAGGTGTGTTGTGCATTTCGTGGTGTCTGTGTACTTACAGACCCACTGGAAAAACCTGTAAGAGAAACAAAGAAGAGGGAGAAAAGCACAAGTAACATAAAATGCAATCTTTTTAGCAGTATTATTATGCCACCTTCTTATTCTCTTATGGTGTCTATGGTGATGTGGCACAAGCGTGAGTCGATCAATGGTGCCAACCAAGTGATCGGTGGTAAGTGCATACTGTTCAGGTATATTGTGATCGGTTGACATGCATTGGTCTGCTAATCGTGGTGCAGTGGTTGCATGCCATCTAGTATACCAAAAACTAATGAGGCCCTGGAAGGTGCCACATGTGCGAAGTATAGTGCCATTAGCTCTTCGATTAGCTGTTGAATCCTAAAGACATTAAATATTGTCTGCAGGAACACATATTTACACTAGCTACGTGTTAATTGTAGCCGTTTGCAGGACCCGGGAGGGGCGCCCGTCTGTAGTCACACACTGGGGCGAAAAAAGAAGAAAGAAATATGCGCGGTTAAGTACCGGGGAGGAGCACAACGAGTTCTGACTGAGAGCCATCCGAAGAGGATCTATGTGGCTCGCGATCTATAAAGCTGCTTGTGGCAGTACTAGAGCTCTAGCTGTAAAAGAAAGGTCTTACTTCGTCAAGACTAGGCGTCCGCGGTCTGCACCTATTGCGGTCTCCTCGCGGTCCTGGATGTTACTGAGGCCGCTGTCTAGTGTCTATTAATACGGAGACAGCCCAGCTGCTGTCTTGGGCCATAGCGTGATGACGTCATTGCGTCTACGTAGGTGCGTGTGACGCAATGGCAGTTGTGTGCCTACAATGCTGACCTCTAAGGGTGGACTGTGGTGTTTTATTTGCGCATGTGCACAAGAAGGCACAGAACTGCTGGGAGGTAACTGATGTAGCATGGTGCTAGAGGGCTATATGGCAACGTGGATACTGAGAGCAAAAGTACGTGAACCTATTGGTTCCGTCATGGTTTAGCAGGGATAATGTAACGTCAACTGCTATTTAAGAACAATAGTCCCACTGACCTCGGAGACACATTAGGCAATATGTTGTGCGGATTACACATTATGGAAAATTAAGGATATGATTAATAAGTCATTGGGGCGTAGTGTGTGTCCCGTGCCCCATGGGAAGTCCCTTGGACGAGAGGGTATGGTCCTATTAATGAGACTCAGGAAAGACATGAGGCAATGTGTTATGCGGAGGATTATAATTGTATGCAAAAACCCTAGGCAGTCATGCGGTTCAATTACATTAACAACTCATCAAAACACATAACAATACATATAAGGAACTCAGTGCAACTACAATGTAGCTCTATTAAAAGGTATAGATTTTATTTGATTATTTTTTCAAAAATTATATATATAAAAGTTTTAATAATTTCAACATATCTTTAGTGGACTATAAATCGAAATTCATAAAAAATACCAAACTTCAATATCAGTTATTACAATTGATTTGAAAACGATACCATAAAACAATCTATAATAAAGTCATACAGATATATATAATAAAGAGGTGGCTATACAGTAGATCTTCTCAACGCGCGTTTCGGCGCAAAAGGCGCCTTCTTCAGGAGTGCCACGACTGTATCCTAAAAAATAAAAACTTTATAAACATACACTACTAAAAATACAATTTAAGAATACACTGAGTTCCAAAGTTTCAAAGTGCTTTTTTGTTGCCACATATTGCCAAGGAGGTAGAGTATAGAAATAGAACATGAACAACTATTTCATGCTTCCACCCAATGTGCAAAATTTTTTTATTGAAAACGCAAAGCGTTGTGTAAATGTCACAGAATTAAGATAAGTGATAATGAATCTAAAGACAGAAAAAAAGAGAAAAAGAAAAATAGGAAAAAAGAGAAAGGAGACAAGAGCGAGAATGGCTTACTTTATATGTATAAGAGATGACCGATTCAAGTCTTGAACGGAAAATGCAATGTTGTATCTTAAAACCTACATGATTAATAAAAAGGCAATTAAATAACTTGTGAGGACCGTGGACATATGTAATACAGAACTAAAGATATTTTAATGCGGTGCTCACTTGTGAAATTGATATAGATCTAGATCCAATGTCTCTATCAATTCTTGTATTCAATATCGGTTTTCAAAAGGTGTCCTGATAACCATACAGGTATGCCAGATATAAGCATACACTGTGAATAAATGTTCGAAAATGCGAGTATTACGCTATTGATGGCGTTTAACTCTGTTGAAATAAAAATGAAAAACTAACATTAAAAATAAATAATATCTATATAATAAAAACAATAGACCAATAAAGTACCTAATATTACCTGGGCTCGTGTCCCAATATATTGTAGCTGAAAATGATAAAGCACGGCTTGGAATGTACGTATTTCAATGGTTTAACAGCGCTGGGTGCCACATAGGTTTGCACCTAAATTCAGGATCTATTTAAAAAGATAATTTTAATATATATCACCGGACTGATATTATAGAGCTGGTATATATACAGGCTAATAAATATAAAACATCTACTAAGACAAACCTGTCACAAATACAACCAAAAATACGATCTAATATCGAGTCTGTAATATATTTATCTACAAATACTAATCTTCACTCAAAACCATATTATAAAATGATCTAGAGATAGTATGCAGCAAACTTCATTGATTGTATGAATTTCTAGTTATTAACAAGTAATGAATAGCCTACATTATGTGATAACGGGGGCATCTGTTGCCATATCTAAAAGTTGCCGTTTCTAAAAGTTAGAAAGTTGTGTCAACGCTCGCCATAGAAAATATATTATGTCTTTGCAGTTAACTATTATCAAAAGATAGCAAAGGACAGTTGCTAGTTATTGACAAGAAATGAATGGCCTACAATCTGCAAAGACGGGAGCATTTGTTGCCATATTTAAAAGTTGGAAAGTTGTGTCCGCGCTCGCCATAGGAAATATATTATGTCTTTGTAGTTAAACATTATCAAAAGATAGCAAAAACCGTAAAATGGCGAGCGCGAATGTTTATAAATTATTTCAATGATATCAAATGGGAAAAAGACGGTCTCCTAGATAAACTTACTTTGCGTGGTGCTCAACCCGTCTGTTTCAAATCCGCCATCTAAACGTAATAGCTGACGTTTACGTTTATAAAGACGGCTGGTTGATCACATGACTGCACTACTATACGTGAGTACATCGATCAAGCTAGAGAGAGGACTCTCTCGTGATAAGTAAAATGAAAATAGAAAAGGGCAGAGGCGCTCGTATATTGGACTATTGTGATCCATTTTGAAGATTTAAACTTTATTCATCGTAATCATGCCATACAAAGCAATACTACAATGCATCGGTTCTATTAAATCGGGCACTCTCTAATTAAATGCAAAGAGCAAAAAATATATATATATTTTTTTTATAATTATAAAAAAATTTTTTTAAAATATGTTCATCCTGACAAGTATATAATATGTAATAATCAGATGTTATTATACAGAATAGCGTTTTCCCAAGGTAAGTCACTGTTAAGGCCTTTCCTATATGTGTTCAAAGTGAATATCCAATAAACTTCACGTTTCTTTCTTATTTCATCCTTGTAATTCACATTAACATTATTTATTCTCTCCAGAATGTGCCATTTAAAACTAGTGGCAGAATGTTTGTATTCATGGAAGTGTTTTACTATTGGCGCTTGCACCTTATTGGTGCGGATAGCTGAACGATGTTCATTGAGCCTTGTTGCAATCGGTCTTGATGTCTCTCCTACATAACCTAAATTACATGGACAGGTTAGTAGGTATATAACATTCTCAGTCTTGCAATTACTCATTGATTGAGAATAGATAATGTAACCGTTGTGAGTGAGAGTGGTTCCTTCTATCACTCCTTCACATGCTTTACAGTTCGAAGTAAGACATTTGAAAGTTCCTCTAACAGGTGACTTACCATCAATAGTTTTTTGTATAAATGGCAGGCAAGAGTTGAAACGCGACCTGACTATTATATCCTTCATATTTTTGTTGCGTCTATGTGCAAAAGCGGTTTCTTAAGTGTCAAAGGTTCATCAGGGTCACTGTTCAGTATATGCCAATTGGCATTAATTATGCGTTTAACTTGGTCATTCAATGTAGAATGTCTAGTAATACAAACTAATTGATCGCATTTTTTAGGATCTTTAGATCTTAACAGATAGTCCCTATCATAAAACCTAGCTCGTTTCAGGGCTTCTCGTACCAATCGGTGAGGATAGCCTCTTGCTACAAATTTTGCTTTCATTATTACTGCTTTAGTGTCATAGTCTGTAAGATTAGTACAGTTGCGTCGCAGTCGTAAAAACTGCCCAAAGGGAATACTTTGTTTCTGTGACCTAGGATGGTAACTTTCAAAGTGCAGCAAACTATTTCTAGTAGTAGGCTTAATGAATAGGTCTACTTCAAGATGTCCTGTTTGTTCTTTAATCATAATGTCTAAAAATTCTACCTGTTGCCTGCTGGTATGCGCCATGAATTTTAGGTTGTCATCCGTTACATTAAGCCATTTTAAAAATTCTTTGAGATTTTCTTCAGTGTCTACCCAAATAAAGAAAATGTCATCAATGTAACGTGACCAATGACGTATTGACTCAAAAAACGGAGCTATTTCATTTTCAATGAATTTCAATTCAAAATATGACATATAGATATTCGCTATTGAAGGCGATACTGTAGCTCCCATACTTATGCCTCGGATTTGCTTAAACCAATTATTACCGAATTCAAAGGTATTTTCTGTTAAAACTATGGATAGGCAATCCAAGACAAAAGTTTTGGGGCATGGGATCGTATAGGTATCAATGAACCACAACACTGCCTCTATTGCTTTTGTTTGTGGAATATTGCTGTATAGTGACTCTATGTCTAGAGTCACTAACATGTTTTGATTTGGATTAAACGGTAGCTGTTCTACTTTTTAATCATATCCCCTGTATCCTTGATGTACGAAGGTATCTTAGATATGTGAGGACGTAGCCATTGGTCAACATACCTAGACAGAGGTTCTGTCACCGATCCAATTGGATACAGGGGATATGGTCACGTTACATTGATGACATTTTCTTTATTTGGGTAGACACTGAAGAAAATCTCAAAGAATTTTTAAAATGGCTTAATGTAACGGATGACAACCTAAAATTCATGGTGCATACCAGCAGGCAACAGGTAGAATTTTTAGACATTATGATTAAAGAACAAACAGGACATCTTGAAGTAGACCTATTCATTAAGCCTACTGCTAGAAATAGTTTGCTGCACTTTGAAAGTTACCATCCTAGGTCACAGAAACAAAGTATTCCCTTTGGGCAGTTTTTACGACTGCGACGCAACTGTACTAATCTTACAGACTATGACACTAAAGCAGTAATAATGAAAGCAAAATTTGTAGCAAGAGGCTATCCTCACCGATTGGTACGAGAAGCCCTGAAACGAGCTAGGTTTTATGATAGGGACTATCTGTTAAGATCTAAAGATCCTAAAAAATGCGATCAATTAGTTTGTATTACTAGACATTCTACATTGAATGACCAAGTTAAACGCATAATTAATGCCAATTGGCATATACTGAACAGTGACCCTGATGAACCTTTGACACTTAAGAAACCGCTTTTTGCACATAGACGCAACAAAAATATGAAGGATATAATAGTCAGGTCGCGTTTCAACTCTTGCCTGCCATTTATACAAAAAACTATTGATGGTAAGTCACCTGTTAGAGGAACTTTCAAATGTCTTACTTCGAACTGTAAAGCATGTGAAGGAGTGATAGAAGGAACCACTCTCACTCACAACGGTTACATTATCTATTCTCAATCAATGAGTAATTGCAAGACTGAGAATGTTATATACCTACTAACCTGTCCATGTAATTTAGGTTATGTAGGAGAGACATCAAGACCGATTGCAACAAGGCTCAATGAACATCGTTCAGCTATCCGCACCAATAAGGTGCAAGCGCCAATAGTAAAACACTTCCATGAATACAAACATTCTGCCACTAGTTTTAAATGGCACATTCTGGAGAGAATAAATAATGTTAATGTGAATTACAAGGATGAAATAAGAAAGAAACGTGAAGTTTATTGGATATTCACTTTGAACACATATAGGAAAGGCCTTAACAGTGACTTACCTTGGGAAAACGCTATTCTGTATAATAACGTCTGATTATTACATATTATATACTTGTCAGGATGAACATATTTTTTTAAATTTTTTTTTATAATTATAAAAAAATATATATATATTTTTTTGCTCTTTGCATTTAATTAGAGAGTGCCCGATTTAATAGAACCGATGCATTGTAGTATTGCTTTGTATGGCATGATTACGATGAATAAAGTTTAAATCTTCAAAATGGATCACAATAGTCCAATATACGAGCGCCTCTGCCCTTTTCTATTTTCATTTTACTTATCACGAGAGAGTCCTCTCTCTAGCTTGATCGATGTACTCACGTATAGTAGTGCAGTCATGTGATCAACCAGCCGTCTTTATAAACGTAAACGTCAGCTATTACGTTTAGATGGCGGATTTGAAACAGACGGGTTGAGCACCACGCAAAGTAAGTTTATCTAGGAGACCGTCTTTTTCCCATTTGATATCATTGAAATAATTTATAAACATTCGCGCTCGCCATTTTACGGTTTTTGCTATCTTTTGATAATGTTTAACTACAAAGACATAATATATTTCCTATGGCGAGCGGACACAACTTTCCAACTTTTAAATATGGCAACAAATGCTCCCGTCATTGCAGATTGTAGGCCATTCATTTCTTGTCAATAACTAGCAACTGTCCTTTGCTATCTTTTGATAATAGTTAACTGCAAAGACATAATATATTTTCTATGGCGAGCGTTGACACAACTTTCTAACTTTTAGAAACGGCAACTTTTAGATATGGCAACAGATGCCCCCGTTATCACATAATGTAGGCTATTCATTACTTGTTAATAACTAGAAATTCATACAATCAATGAAGTTTGCTGCATACTATCTCTAGATCATTTTATAATATGGTTTTGAGTGAAGATTAGTATTTGTAGATAAATATATTACAGACTCGATATTAGATCGTATTTTTGGTTGTATTTGTGACAGGTTTGTCTTAGTAGATGTTTTATATTTATTAGCCTGTATATATACCAGCTCTATAATATCAGTCCGGTGATATATATTAAAATTATCTTTTTAAATAGATCCTGAATTTAGGTGCAAACCTATGTGGCACCCAGCGCTGTTAAACCATTGAAATACGTACATTCCAAGCCGTGCTTTATCATTTTCAGCTACAATAGATTGGGACACGAGCCCAGGTAATATTAGGTACTTTATTGGTCTATTGTTTTTATTATATAGATATTATTTATTTTTAATGTTAGTTTTTCATTTTTATTTCAACAGAGTTAAACGCCATCAATAGCGTAATACTCGCATTTTCGAACATTTATTCACAGTGTATGCTTATATCTGGCATACCTGTATGGTTATCAGGACACCTTTGAAAACCGATATTGAATACAAGAATTGATAGAGACATTGGATCTAGATCTATATCAATTTCACAAGTGAGCACCGCATTAAAATATCTTTAGTTCTGTATTACATATGTCCACGGTCCTCACAAGTTATTTAATTGCCTTTTATTAATCATGTAGGTTTTAAGATACAACATTGCATTTTCCGTTCAAGACTTGAATCGGTCATCTCTTATACATATAAAGTAAGCCATTCTCGCTCTTGTCTCCTTTCTCTTTTTCCTATTTTTCTTTTTCTCTTTTTTTCTGTCTTTAGATTTATTATCACTTATCTTAATTCTGTGACATTTACACAACGCTTTGCGTTTTCAATAAAAAAATTTTTGCACATTGGGTGGAAGCATGAAATAGTTGTTCATGTTCTATTTCTATACTCTACCTCCTTGGCAATATGTGGCAACAAAAAAGCACTTTGAAACTTTGGAACTCAGTGTATTCTTAAATTGTATTTTTAGTAGTGTATGTTTATAAAGTTTTTATTTTTAGGATACAGTCGTGGCACTCCTGAAGAAGGCGCCTTTGCGCTCGAAACGCGCGTTGAGAAGATCTACTGTATAGCCACCTCTTTATTATATATATCTGTATGACTTTATTATAGATTGTTTTATGGTATCGTTTTCAAATCAATTGTAATAACTGATATTGAAGTTTGGTATTTTTTATGAATTTTTGATTTATAGTCCACTAAAGATATGTTGAAATTATTAAAACTTTTATATATATAATTTTTGAAAAAAATAATCAAATAAAATCTATACCTTTTAATAGAGCTACATTGTAGTTGCACTGAGTTCCTTATATGTATTGTTATGTGTTTTGATGAGTTGTTAATGTAATTGAACCGCATGACTGCCTAGGGTTTTTGCATACAATTATAACATTGCCCTGCCCTAGGAGTTCTAGAGTTATTGCAGGGGGTCCTTGATATTTGGATTATGCGGAGGATTACACAGTTAGAAAACAAACTTGGGGATGTGAGTAATGGTTCATGCGGGCATTGTGTGCGTCCAGTGCCCCATGGGAGGATCCTAGAAGGTATGGTCCCCTCAATGAGACCCAGGGGTGGTACTATGGGGGTTTGTTTAGGGCATTCCACGGAATGTTGTCATTGAGGCCAGTTAAATGAGTGGACAGACGGTAAATCCACCGCTGTTCCTTCTCAAGAAGGTGGCCCTGAATGTTTGCCATTTTGGTTTCCAATGTTTCAATCACCACCCAGTGCATATCATTGGTGGTGTGTCCAGCCTCTAGAAAGTGGTTGGTCATGCATATAGTATTTCTTTTACATCGGACATTACTCCGATGTTCACATATGCGAGTCTTAATTTTTAGGCTGGTCATGCCGATGTAAGTCAGTCCGCATGGGTAGATGATTCGGTAAATTGCATTCATGGTATTGCAATTAGGGGCCGATTCTGATCTCGCTCGGACAGCCCTCCGAGTGGCTGTCTGTAGCGTTACCTTACGATCTACTCGCCCCGGAGCTGGTCCGTCCGAACGATGAAGTACGATGCGCAAATGTGTCCCAATCCTGAGCGACACGTACGCTCCGGATTCCAGCTACATTTCCCGTACGAGCCAGATCCGCAAATGCTGAATAGAGTCGCCCGGAAGCAATTTCCACAGCAGGTTCCGGCCGGCCAAGTACGATGCGTACGTCCTACGCGCCGAACAGGTTGCCACCTCCAGCATGTCACAGCATCCGGAATATCAGGAACGATATATATCAGTATATCAGGAACGATTCACGCCTCAACACGATCTACGCCTACGAGACGAACCACCGATCTACGCATACGAGACGAACCAACCATGAATCCGCTCGAGCAGGTCATCCCTGTACTTTACATCTATGCCCGGATCAACAACAGGAACTGACGCGTACGTCGCAGATGGTAAGTCAGACACCCACCACACAAACAAACGTCACGAACCAGTGCAATGCAAAACACACATAGGGGGTGGATATCCCTCTCCACCAGCATTGCACAACCCATAGGGGAGTGGATGGCTATCACTACCAGCAGTCCCAACTCATAGGTGGGGGGATGGCTATCACTACCAGTAGTCCCCACCCATAGGGGGTGGATGGCTACCACCACCAGCATTGTCTAGCCCATAGGGGGTGGATGGCTACCACCACCAGCATTGTCTAGCCCATAGGGTGGGGAATGGCTATCACTACCAGCAGTCCCTACTCATAGGGTGGGGGATGGCTATCACTACCCGCAGTCCCTACTCATAGGTGGGGGGCGATGGCTATCACTACCAGTAGTCCCCACCCATAGGGGGTGGATGGCTACCACTACCAGCATTGTCCAGCCCATACGGTGGGGGATGGCTATCACTACCAGCAGTCCCTACTCATAGGGTGGGGGATGGCTATCACTACCAGTAGTCCCCACCCATAGGGGGGGGATGGCTACCACTACCAGCATTGTCCAGCCCATAGGGTGGGGGATGGCTATCACTACCAGCAGTCCCTACTCATAGGGTGGGGGATGGCTATCACTACCAGCATTGTTAAGCCCATAGGGGGGTGGATGGCTATCACTACCAGCAGTCCCTACTCATAGGGTGGGTGGGGGATGGCTATCACTACCAGTAGTCCCCACCCAAAGGGGGTTGATGGCTACCACAACCAACATTGTCTAGCACATAGTGGGCTGGATGGCTATCACTACTAGCAGTCCCCACTCATAGGGTGGGGGATGGCTATCATTACAAGTAGTCCCCACCCATAGGGGGTGGATGGCTACCACCACCAGCATTGTCTAGCCCATAGGGGGCTGGATGGCTATCACTACCAGTAGTCCCTACTCATAGGGTGGGGGATGGCTATCACTACCAGTAGTCCCCACCCATAGGGGGTGGATGGCTACCACCACCAGCATTGTCTAGCCCATAGGGTGGGGGATGGCTATCTCCAATGAGACATATGTGTACACAGTGCAATCCAGAAGTATCACATGAATTGGGTACCTCTTTGTGGGCAATCAGGCATTGCAAGATGAGTGTGTTCACAACAGACTCATGTGACATAAGCTGGGCAGAACAGCAACCAACACAGCAAGAGACAGACCCACTCCATCAGTACCCACAAGGACCCTACATTGTGGTGACAGTAGCCTGTATGATGATCCCTCTGTGATGTCAAATTTGGATGTTGCCCATATTGTGGAGCACAGTCACATGTGCGCACTGTGTCATGTCGTGACAGACCAACTTCCATCACACTCACACACAGAAAACACACTGGGCATGGCCTGTAATTTAACGCCACCATGTAGGTAGGGGCCCAGACATGAGACAACTCACATTTTCCCACTCTCAATACCACACACCTTGATCTGCAACAATGTGCATCAGCTAAGCCCACATGGACTGGTGACATTGCACATGCACCTATGACAATCCCAGGGGTGGAGAGGGGATCTAAGGTGTACAAACTCATCACACATGGCCAGTCAACAACCCTTGTGAATGTCTGCCACACTGCATAGCATGAGGTACATGTGCATGACGTGAAACGTATCAGACACATTGGGATCCCTGTCACAGTCCCAGACCAATGAAGAGCCCTGGGAGACCCACAAAGAACACATGTTGACATCATCCAACATTGAAGGCTAGGATCTGATGAGTGTGAGCCGTCACACACACATACAAGTGACCCAGTCACAGAAAGACACCACATAGTCAAAACAACCTGATGTTGGAAACATAAAAGTGCATTGGGGAATCCTGAATATGTCCCATGTGCGTTTGCCCACATTCCAGGCCCTTTCATCAAACACACCCACGGATGACACCCGAATGACCAGTAGTTTTCCATGCACCTACATCCCAGAAACCTAGGTCAATGATGCTGGATAAACACAGGACAACTCAGCAAGCATCACAAACAGGAACATCTGCAGGGAATACAGGCTGTGTAGAAAAAGGGAAGGCAACACACAGAGACATGCTCACAGAACACACAACATGGGCTCAGTCAATGTCACGGAATAACACACTGCCATGAGGTGGCTCCACTCATGTATAAGGTCAGCTGTGCCAAACGTTGGCTGTGCAGGGCTCTGTCATGTCAGCGTAAAACTTGGTCAGTGAGCCACCAATTACAACACCCTGAAAGCTCTGGTCACATCAGCCTGTGTACAGGAGTGACTCTTAAGTCATCTGCACAACATCAAAACACATGTATAGCAAGTTGCACTGATGACACAGATGACTTGTTCATCATTGATGCGCTAATCTGCATGTCCAGTGGAGATGGGCCCACAGTCAGGAAAAAGTACAATGTGCACAAATCTAAGCCCAACATATGTGCAACAGTGTAAGCCAAAGATGTGAAGTTGTGAAAAGAAGGTGACACTCCCTGTGCCAAGTTATTGGAATCATGACTACCTCAATTTGCAGCAAAGGATGACGTGGCTACATACTGCAATAGGACACATATACCATGGACCACATGCAGTCCATCCCATCACCAAATCACTTTTCTTCAACAAACACAATAGCAACAGCAACTTAATGACACTCATCAGCAGCATCATGTACATTAAATGCAAAACTAGCAAATAACAAAAATTAGCTTTATTCAGCCTGCAAAAATAAACACTTTGAAACCAGGAGCAATCCAAAGGCTAATGGCCAGTCCATTGCAATTGTCCGTTCCGTGTGACATATGACTACTCGTCACATATTGCTTGCCTGCACTGCTACAGCCAGGGGACATCTCCCCTTGGAGGGGCATACATAGGGGTAGGACAGGCACCACAGGGACAGGATCAGGGGATAGCAGTATGGGGCAGGGGAGGTGTGGCGGGTGCAGGAGTGTCAGTGGCAACTGCAGTGGATGTGTCAGGTACAGTGGGCGCCGTCACCACTGCAGTGCCCAAGTCAGACGGAGTGGACGGGGTCCCCACTGCAGTGCCAATGTCCAAAGGTGATGTTTGGGGCTCAGATGAAGTGGGTAGGTCAGATGTGGGGGACACGGTCTCCACAGCAGTCGTAGGAACTGGTTGAGGGTGTGAAGTTGTGGTGGAAGTGCATGTGGAAGGGCCTAATCATTTTGGGGATGGTGTACCTGTGTGTGGGGGAACCTGGGGCAGGGTGTGGCGTGGGAACCCTAGGAGTGGTGGCCTGGAGGATGGAGACTGTGTGGTGGTAGTGCGGGATTGTGGTGGGGTCTTGCTCTTCCTCGTCCTGGGGGATTTGCGGGTGGGGGCCTCAGTGTTCCTGCTCCTGGGGGAGGGTGTGCGGGGGGTCTACCCTCTGTGTGTGGTGACTTCCTCTTCCCCTTGTGAGTTGGACCTGATGGATCTGTGGGGAAGAGGCCAAGGTCACAGAGGAAGAGCTTCTGGAAACAGGGGGTTGCAGGTGAGTCAAGGGAAGGGGTTTTGGAGGGAGAGGTATCTGAGGACTGCGGAGTGGTTGTGGATGCCTGTCTGTGTGTCTGTACCTTATCCCCTGTGTGTGTGCCATCAGTCCCCTGAGTGTGCGTGCTTGCGCGTTTTGCCTTGGACTGACATTGCTGTGTGCTGCTTGTGTCTGTTGTTGTGCGTGCATGTGCCTGTGTCAGTGTGCGTTGGGCAGGTAGGGTAGTGGGGATTGTGGATGGGGCAGAGGTAGGAGGGGTGAGGGACTGTTGGAGGAGGGACACTGCTGCCGTCAGTGAGGAGGCCTTGGACTGATTGGTCCGCTGTCGGGCAGACATGTTTGCTGAGATGCCCTCCATGAATGACACCAATTGTGTCAATAGACCGGTGTGAGCATGGAGGACACTCAGCATCGATGTCTGCCCCACATGGATCTGCTTCAGCAAGTCCACAGACTCCACACTCAGGGCAGTAGGGGAGACAGAGGCAGGGAGTGCAGTGCCTGGACTGAAGGAGACATGCTCCTTAACACGGGAGGCTCCACGGACATCTGGGATGGGAGCAGCTGGGAGGGTGGAGATGGTGGTGGTGGCGGGGACAGATTCTCTGGTTGTGGCCTGTGGTCCTGTAACACCCGCCTCCACAAGGGAGTCCTCAATGGAGCTGGAGTGTTCCTCAGCTGAGGTGGTTGCTGCTGAGTGTCCCTCAGTGTGGCTCCCCTCACCCTCCGTGCCACTGGGTTCCTCTGCCTCATCCACAGCGGACCCAGTCTGGCTCTGCACCTCCTCTTGGTCCGTGGAGCTGTCTCCTCCAGTAGCCGAAGATGATGCTGTAAACAAGGAGGAAAAACATAATCACATTAGTCACCTGTATTGACTTGACACATGATTGTACTTGCAGCACACCACAGAGCAAGCCCTGGCATTAACAGAAAATCATTGCTTAAATGAATGACACATATGTGAACCAGGCACTTCTCAGTGTGCCAGTCACCCATGCTCCTCGTACCCATCCTGGCAATGGACCCATCTGTCTGGTGCATGTATGATGTCACTAATGATATGTGCAAACATGCACCACATTGCCAGTTTACTTATCTGCAAGGATTGTAAGTGTAATGTGTCATTACACACATATACCATCTCCTGTCAGTGACTCCGTACTTGTGTCAGCAAATGGGCTGCCCGTGGTCATTGTTGATATGACGGATATGCTTCCATCCCCAGACACCATGATGGCCTCATGTCTTGATAGTCAATGCTACAATGGAGTTCATGCATGACAACTGACAATGCTGCAGGCTCCAGAATGGCATGTGGTACACCATGCCACAGGCCTGTCTGGCCAATGAGTCATTACTGGCTCCTGTCACAGGGGCAGTCCATCCAAAAACAACAGTCTGCACCATGTCACACTCATATTTTTGCGGTGAATGCAAGCTCTGTAGTGGTCAAGTACACATGTACACCCCATGCTACCCACATTAGAAGGAATCTGATGATCACACGTTAACCAAATGAGACATTTGAGTGTGTGATAACTAACCCTGGGCATAATACTTTGCTACGCTCACGGAGCATGCAAAGTTTGTGTTACTACGCACTACGCAAATTGCACGTAGCAGAGTAAAAAACTCTGCTAATCGACGTAGCGTAGCAGCAGTATATTAAACACATACAAATGCTTTGTTAAAACAATTTTCTATGCTAAAAGCATATAACAAATTCACAAAAGTGAACTTTGACAATGAAAATATCAAGCAATGAGAGGTGATGATTTGGGTTCCCCTAACCTAGGGGAGGACCAAGCAGATGCCTTGAACACAAAAAGCATATCATGTGAACGATTCAGTGGGGGTCCCTTCCTCCTAGGACCACCCCAAGCACAGTTATGGGCAAAGTACAATCCCAACCAAGGCCCTGCAAAGCATTATGGGATGAGATTAGCAGTAGGCAGTGAATATTATAGTGTTCAATATCAAAATAATTCTACAAAGAGCTGCAGTTCAACTAGTCGTTAGCTAGATGTCCCTCACGAGTCAAATGCAAAAGCATTGAAACCCTTTCATGAAGCTTTTGCATTTGACTCGTGAGGGACATCTAGTAACGACTAGTGGAACTGCAGCTCTTTGTAGAATTATTTTGATATTGGATACTATAATATTCACTGCCCACTGCTAATCTCGTCCCATAATGCTTTGCAGGGCCTTTGGTTGGGATTGTATTTTTGCCAATAACTGTGCTTGGGGTGGTCCTAAGAGGATGGGACCACCACTGAATTGTTCAAAAGATGTGCTTTTTGTTTTCAAGGCATCTGCTTGGTCCTACCCCTAGGTTAGGGGGGAACCCAAAATCATCACCTCTCTCACTGCTTGTTAATTTATCGATTTCACTTTTGTGAAATGCTATATGCATTTTAGCATATAAAGACAGAGATACTTATTTTATCTTAACTTGCACTGTGCAAGATGCCTTTGGCAATTATTGTACAGTGCAGTCAAGCACACAGCTACGCAATTTGCATAGCTACGTGTAGTTCAAAATGTACTTCACGTAGCTACGTGAAGTGCTACTACGCAAACTACGCCCAGGGTTAGTGATAACACAAATCAGTATACATGAACACATCACAGGCTGACGAGAACTAAGTAAAGCTGCTTGCACATTAATGTGGAATACACCATTAGGCACAGTCCAGTGATTACACACATATGTTCTACCCTATATGCAGATCCAACAGCCACAAATCAGATGTCAGTACATCATAAACATTTTACCACTCCTGAAGTCCAAACAGCTATGCCACTCCACAATGACACAGAGTCAGACACCTGATTGCACATTTCGCAATGGTCATGATGTTGGATGACACCCAGGATTAGGAGGACAGAGTGTCTCGGATGGCTGGAGTTGCCATACCTGTCCTGGACCATGTGCAACATGGGATTACCAGGAACACTTGGCAGGTGGCTATGCATCAGTTACACACATGCAATTCATTGCTCTGAGGCCCCAACATTGGTTTTACCTGCTGCATGGGTGTGTGGTCAATACCTCAGACACCCATGGTGACCCAGGTCAGCAATTAGAACATTTATGTATGGCCCACACAGAGTACAGGTCAGATTTCTGTCAATGTGCTGACACACGTCAGACAATAGCCCCACTCATGAAGCCCAAATCAATGCACCTGTAGCAGATGCTGTTCCCAACATCATCCTTGGACAACAGCAAGAACACACAACCCAAGTGACACAAGTCACAGACCGAAAGGGACACACCTGGGTATCAGATGAGAATGTGGCATCACCAAATTTAGCCACATGAGTCTTGTCTCAGCAGACAGACGAACTGTGGGAGTGTTACCAGGCTGTAGGGGTGCAAATTGCATGTTAGACATAGTTCACCAAAAAGGCATGAACTTACCCCCTTCTTGCTGCTGTCTGTCCTTCAACTGCCCATCCAGGTCAGGGAAGACCACCGTCAGTATCCGGAGCATGTGGGGGGTCAGTGTCCGTCGTCCGCCCCGTCTGCGTGGAGGCGACAGCTTCAGCTGGACTCTGGCTATCCTCCTGGTCCAGCCACGAAGGTCCTGCCACCTCTTCTGGCAGTGGCGGATGCGGCGTTTGAAGACCCCCACAGATCTTACTGCCCGGACGATGGTCTGCCAAATCTCCTGCTTCTGATGGGCATCAACCTGCATGGATGACAAAGTTAGACACCATTGCCACACATGCAATATGTCTGTTCATCACACAGTTGGACATACATGTCATTTGCTGAAGGGCATATGATGTAAACAGGGAGTGCAACTATGGACATGGGCAGTTGTCCTGTGTGCAAGCCAGCATTGACAACATGATAACAGTACATGTTAATCCAAAGCAAAGACAAAATGCCATTTCTTAGAAACTGCACCTGTACATTACTTGTTTCTACACGCTTGGAGACTTACAATTACTCAGTGAGCATGCTTGCCTTGGTGAACACAATGCTAGTAGTGCTAGTCAGACAACATGCACAATTAGAAAGGCAGTGGACTGCACACTCACCTGCTCCCCTGGTTTCCCATACAGCTTGCTGTACTGTGGCAGGAGGCCGTCCAGCAGGGCCTGGTTCTCCTCCTCAGTGAATGCTGGGGCCCTCTCCACAGTCCGTGCCATTGCAGTAGCCAGAGGATGCAGAGACAGCAGCAGTGGTAGATGTAGTCCTGTGGCATGTAGTGCAGGCAAGTGAAGTCTCTGGGGAACAGACAGCCTTATATCTGTGCTGCAGAGGCAGAATCTGTCTCATGCGTCCAATAGGTCCGAGACATTTGCTTTTGTATGAAATTGGCCAATCTATTGCATTGCACGCTTCGTACACGCCTTCCGCATCGTTCAAATATTCCCCATCATGACACCATTGACTTTGATACATTGTTGTTGGGTGCCAACGGAATTTCTTGAACGCCATTCGTACAAGTTTCAATACCGCGTCAGTCTCCATGACAGTCAAGAGCCAAAGAGTGCGCCCAGCTCGACCCGTAAATGTACGTCGCGTCTTTTGAAAACTCACACAAGTCAGTCTCCATGACAGTCAGGAGCCAATGCGTGCGCCCGATTCGGCCCGTAAATGTACGTCGCGTCTTTTGAAAACTCACACGCGTCAGTCTCCATGACAGTCAAGAGCCAATGCGTGCGCCCGGCTCGGCCCTTAAATGTACGTTGCGTCTTTTGAAAACTCACACGCGTCAGTCACCATTACAGTCAGGAGCCAAGGCGTGCGCCCGGCTCGGCCCGTAAATGTACGTTGCGTCTTTTGAAAACTCACACGCGTCAGTCACCATTACAGTCAGGAGCCAAGGCGTGTGCCCGGCTCGGACCCTAAATGTACGTCGCGTCTTTTGGAAAGTCACACGCGTCTGTCACCATTACAGTCAGGAGCCAAGGCGTGCGCCCGGCTCGGACCCTAAATGTACGTCGCGACTTTTGGAAAGTGACACGCGTCTGTCACCATTACAGTCAGGAGCCAAGGCGTGCGCCCGGCTTGGACCCTAAATGTACGTTGCGTCTTTTGGAAAGACACACGCGTCTGTCACCATTACAGTCAAGAGCCAAAGGATGCCACACACAATATCTTGGTAGGGACTCCGGTGCTCTACAACAAACATACAGCCTGTCACACAGTATATGGAATAACATTTCAGGCTTCATGACATGTGTGGGTATATGGCTCCACATGTCATATTGGACGTGGGACTTAGTGGCACACACTCCTAGGATATGCCATGTGCAATGTGGACAAAAACCATTGTGTGTGAGGCACATCACTACTGTGAGTGACAACTTTGAAGATCAAACCCCGAGGCCTGTACACAGTTCAGGGTGCACATTGTGTGATGACATGTTACGTATACCCTGACTCATAGGTGAAATGGACTGTGTCACAGGGTGTCCCAGAGCTACCATTGTGTGGTTGGTCCTGAGTATGTGCGTATTGTGCTACACACGTCTCTGATTGTATGTGGTAGATGTCAATCGTTTACAACATTCATGTGATTTGGCCATGTGAGTTGCTGTTGTGTCTGTGTGTCACAGACATCCATGTATGCCCTGAGTACAAATCTGGTAGCACATCATGTGGGTTTCATGGGTGTGTTGGTACGTGTACATCAGACGCTACATCATGACAGTGTCCTTGTGGCACGACAAGCTCCTTGTGTGTGTGACTGCCATAGCACCTGTCATGTGGGGAACACATCTATCCTTACTAGTCACTGAGGTGTGTGTTTGGTATGTGACATTTGTGCAGATGTACTGTGACAGACCCCATAGATTGTTCACAGCGCAGCATTGCACTTGTTGTGTAACCATGTTGAGCTGGGATGTCAGGTGGGGGCAGATAGCTGACATATGTGTCCATGCCCAACAGCACACACATCAAGTAATTGTGTCTTGCTATGATGTAGCATGTGATATTTGGCATGGTCATTGCAACATATGTTGGGGCACTGACAATCTTTCTTTGCTCACCTATGTACTGCAGGAGACCAGCTGTCCATAGACCGTTCTCAGACCTAGCAACCATGGCTGAACGTGACTGCATCCGACGGTACCGCTTCACCAGACCACTAATTGAGGTGTTGGCGGAGCAGTTGGGCCCACATTTACAACCTGGCGGGACATATCCATCAGCGCTGACCCCCAAGGTGAAGGTGATGTCAGCCCTACACTTCTTTGCCACCGGTACCTTCCAGCACACTGTGGCTTCTGCTGGTGGGATGTCACAGACCATGTTCAGCCGTGTGCTTCGCGATGTTCTGGAGGCGATGTTGCATTTCCTGGACCGGTACATACAATTCCCAACCCCAGGACAATTCACTGACATAAAGAGTGACTTTTATGCACTGGGAAGGATGCCACATGTTATAGGCTCCATAGATGGGACACATGTGGCCTTGGTACCACCACAAGCACATGAGCAGACATACCGGAACCGAAAACATTTCCACTCCATTAATGCCCTGGTGGTATGTCTGCCGGACATGACAATATCCCATGTGTGTGCACGTTTCCCTGGTTCAGCACACGACACTTACATCATGCGGACTAGTCGGATCCCAACAATGATGTCACAGCTGCAGAACCAGCGTGCCTGGCTTGTCGGTGTGTAATATCTGTTTCCCTTGTGTGTTTTTGGTAAAAAGATGTCTTTAAACCTCTTTTCAGACCCATAAAATGTTTGTTTGTTTGTATGTAGGTGACTCCGGATACCCAAACATGCCGTGGTTGCTGACACCCCTCAGGAACCCTGTGACACCGGCAGAGATAAGTTATAATGAGGCACATGGGCGGACCAGGAGAGTGATAGAGCGGACATTTGATCTACTGAAAAGCAGATTCCGCTGCCTGGACAGGACAGGAGGGGCCCTCCCATATGCCCCTGAGAAGGTGTGCAAAATCATAATTGTGTGCTGCATGCTACACAACCTGGCAGTGAGGGAGGAGTTGGCTCTCATCCAGGATGATGACCGCCAGCCGCCAGCCGTGGAGGATCCTGCTCTGGGTCATGTTGCCAGTGATGATGAGGGTGAGGGGGATGTTCGGACACAGCTCATCAACAACTTTCTCACATGATTGTGAGTATACAGTGATGTGTTGTCTATGTTTTGTCATGGCCTGATATGTGTAGGTGGTGCAATGTTGCTGCATATGTGTGGCTGTGTGCTACTTGACTAGATGCTTGCAGTGATGTGTCCTTTGAGTTAGTATGTACTCCCAAACAGTGTTGACATGATTACTAGGTTGTGTTCACGTATCTGAAGACTTTTTGTTTGTCATGTGTATTGGAGCTGTATGCTGTTCTTTTATGATATTAATAGTGTTGTGTGTCTGTCCTACACAGGGTCCTTTGGCTGTTGTTTGGTCACGTGTGACCCCCGAAACAAGGATTCCTGTTACAGAGTGCAAGTTGTCGTTGTCAAATCGATGATGTGCCACACCCCCCTGGACTTTCATTGTTTACCTCTTGGTCACTTTGTGCTCACTGTCACGTGAGGTTACCTTCCATCTGTTGTGGAGTTCACATGTAGTGATTGTGTAATAAACCTGTGCATCACTTTGGACTGTGCTTTGTCTGTGTCCACACATCCGACAATCATTTGCATACTGTACATGTGGGCTGATTGCCACTGACTCAGGATGTGTGTTGTGTATGTGCATTCCACTGTATTTTCAGTTCACAGAAGTGTAGGCGATTAGTTAGATGGCCATGGTAGGTATGTGTTGTGTTGACGTAGTGCTGTGTCTCCCTCATATGTGTCACATCACCATGACTCACATAACTGTGTTTACATTGCTGTAGTAGTTTTCATGCACAGTAGTCTTTTAGCAGGTCATCATCTCTATGACACAAACCAAGTTTAAGTCACAACATAAGCAATTTTTGTGTGATTGTGAATTTATTGACATGCATGTGTTTGAATAGTATAGGTAAATGAAAGTGCTGTACAGTGCGATAGGAATCCAAAGTTCACAGAGTAGTTGGTAGTGTTGGTAGATGAAATTTCAAGAGTATAGTCCACAGTCATTTGAAACATTGGTCCAACTTAGACCCTCCATCACATGTGTGGGAGTTTAGCGACAGTCATCAAGGTGAACGCTTTGCACACAATGGAGGATGTCTGGAACAGGTATTCACTTCCTGGGGGGTATGCATTGCCATCTGCCTCTCACTTGTCCTTCTTCGGACGACCCCTCTTCTTCTTTTCAGGGGGACCCTCGAGTGCAGGCTGCTGCGTTGCCAGGGACTCTCTGCCAGAGTCCTCATCCCTCCCTGTGGCAGTTGCAGATGTAGTGGCAACATATGTAGTGGGCACCCAGGGAGGTGTGGTCATGTTGTCAGCTATCTGGCGGAGGCATGTGAGTATGTCCCTATGCACCGCCGTGAGGTCATCAATATTGTCCATTTTGGACTCCATTCGGGACATGTGTGTCTCCACCCGGGACATGTGGGAGTCCAATCTGGCATGGTGGGCATCCTGCTGTTGTTTTATGTTCCTGAGGATCCCCACTACCTGCCAAAGCCTCCGGTGCTTTCCTGGTACGCATCTATGATACGTCCCAACTGTGGATCATCCTGTAGGCCAACCCAATCTGCAGTCCGTGGCCTCAGCCTGCCCGCCCTCACAACACCCCTGCCCACACGGGCAGGACCTGCCGTGGCAGGCACAGACAACACTGGGCCCCCTTCTGTGTTGGCACTGGTGGTGTTGTCCGTCACTTCCAGGGTGCCCTATGTAGCTGTGCTGTCGGTGTTCTGTTGCCTTGGTCTGTCCGTGTCGGCAGAGGTCATTGGTGTGTTTGCAGATGTGGCAGGAGTGGTGGCAGGGGGTGCTGATGTTACAGCTGCTGGGGCTGGACCCGGAGCCACACCGGAGGTGCCAGGTCGTTTGTCGTTGTCAGAAGAGGACTGAGAGACATCCACACTGGAGAGCTCAGGGTCAACCTGAGTCTGGGACTGGGATCCTTGTTCGGTCCCTGCAGTGTCCCCAGCATCCCCTGTGGGTGGAAGAGACACACAATGTATGTTGGGGTTCAGCACACATCAACAGATCACACACATTACAGTTGCTACTGTACTTCATGATGAGTGTATGTACATTGCATTGTCCTCCATTGTCACAGACAGAGGTCTATATTGGTTAAGCACATTGTCATGGCAACCTGAAGCGTTTTGATGGGCAGTTGGAGCTGTGTGCGTGGTCAGCTCATGTATTGATTCAAGTACTGTACATGGCCATTGCTGCTCAAGTGCTATCCCGTGCCTGACACAGGTGTGTTTTCCTTATCATCATTTGTGGTTTAACAAGGACATACGTGCACTCCCTCTTACGATGTGTTGTAAGATTGGGGCATGTGTGCTGGCCTTTGTGCATGTTTATTTGAGTCACATTGGTGTGTCGGAACAACATGGTCACAGTCCGGTATGTCTGAGATCTCTTGTGAGCTACCATATTGATGTACGTGTTCCTTGTTTACATCGCATTGCACACATGTGATGGTGTTACCGTAGCAAATGATGTTGCTGCTGAGCTTTGTACGTGATGACATCATTTATCTTGTCAATGTCCTCCATGGAAAGAGGAGTTAACCAAGGCGGCTCTCTTTATTTTCAATGCTCATGACAGTGAGGGCCAAAGGTTTGTGTGTTTGAGTTATGCTGCTGTAAGTTGTATGCCTCCTCCTACCCAGTCCAAGTTGCTCCTTGTGTTGCAAGTGTCAATGACAGTGAGGGGAGTGTTGTGTCAAGGATGCTGAGAACGCTGCATGATGTAGAAGTGGAATGCAGCTCACAACTGCACCTTGTGTACATGACACCATGCAACAGTGTCAGCTATCTTGCTGTGGCCATTCCATTCACTGTCATATGTCCCCTGTCAATGATGTATATGTAGCTTTGTGTGTGTGTTTTGATATGTGCTATGTCTGCATCTCCCCAATTGTCATGTGACCCACACACCTTCACAGCCAGGCCAGGGGGCACCCCTGGGACACTGTTTCCACAGACAGTGAGTGGAAACATACAGTTGCGATGGCTGTGGGTGTGATCATGTTTGGGGGGCCAGTGCCTAGGTGTGACTTGCAGCCAATTCATACATCAGGCCCATGTGTCAGCCATCTTGCCAGGGCATTTACTTTCAGGGTGACTAGTCCCAAGGGTGCTATTTGTTCTGGCTGAGAAGGTGTGTGTTGAGCCGGACTTGATAGTATTTGGTGTCATTGCAGGTCCTCCTTCACCCACAGAGCCCAGTTAATCCCCCCGTAGCATGCCTCCATTGCAGGGAGTCAAAGTTGATGTTCGGGATGTCAGGCAGTGGTGTCCTGTTGTTTGTTGGTGCACAACCCCCACCAGGGCCTAGTGCTCCCCACTGCAGAGGCCAGTGTCAGCCATCTTGTCAGTCTCTTTCCACTCCCTGTGAGGTGTGCATGGTTCAGGGTGGGCTTGATGGGCCATGTGGGAGGAGGACTGTTGTCTGTGACTGCAACTCCCATCATGCTTTTGGCTACGCCCACCTTCCCAGCATACCCAACCTTCCTTCCTGTGAATCAGCTTCCCTATGAGGTAGTGTGACAGTGCTGGCAAGATGGCTGACAGTGGTGTCCTGTTGTTTGTTTGAGCAGTACTCCCACCAGGGCCTATTGCTCCCCACAGCAGAGCCCAGTGTCAGCCATCTTGTCAGTCTCTTTCCACTCCCTGTGAGATGAGCATGGTTCAGAGTGGGCTTGATGGGCCATGTGGGAGGGGGACTGTTGGCTGTGACTGCGACTCCCATCATGCTTTTGGCTACGCCCACCTTCTCAGCATAACCAACCTTCCTTCCTGTGAATCAGCTTCCCTGTGAGGTGGTGTAACAGTGGTGGCAGGATGGCTGACAGTGGTGGCCTGGTGTTTGTTTGTCCACAGTTCCCAGCAAGGCCTTGTGCTCTCCACAGCAGAGCCCAGTGACAGACATCTTGGAAGTGGGTTTTGACTCACTCTCTTGGAGAGCATATTCCCAGGTGTGTTGTTTGATGTTGGTGGGAGGTGTGTGTCAGGGCCTGCTGGTAGATGTAGTCAGAGCTAGCACTCCTCCTCCCCCCCCAAGGCCAGATGGGCCACCATGAAGCATGCTTCCATTGCAGGGAGTCACAGTTGACGTTCAGGATGTCAGGCAGTGGTGTCCTGTTGTTTGTTTGAGCAGTACTCCCACCAGGGCCTAGTGCTCCCCACAGCAGAGGCCAGTGTCAGCCATCTTGGAAGTCTCTTTCCACTCCCTGTGAGGTGAGCATGGTTCAGGGTGGGCTTGATGGGCCATGTGGGAGGGGGACTGTTGGCTGTGACTACGACTCACATCATGCTATTGGCTACACCCACCTTCCCAGGATACCAAGACTTCCTTCCTGTGACTCAGCTTCCCTGTGAGTGGGTGAAATAGTGCTGGCAAAATGGCTGACAGTGTTTGTTGGTGTTTTGGGCCAATGCCTTGCTGTATTTGTTAGTAAGTTTGTACATGTTATGACATAGTTCCATATTACTCTGAGATTGCAGGTATTGTGTTCATCTAAGTGGCATACACATTGCAGGATAATTAGCTTTCGGTTGCCATGGCTTTGCTAACAGTTATTGGTTTCACTGTCCCCTTGCTGGGATGTCTGTGTGTGTAATATTGGCTAGTTGGTTATGTACTCATCAGGCTCTGGTATTCCTGTTAATCCATGGATGCCCTCCGGTGGAAGGATGGCCCGCACCTTCTCCTCCCAGGTAGGGAAGTGTGTTGCTTTTGCAGGAGGGCCACCGCCGGTCCGCTGGCTCAGGGCAAGGTCTCTGGCAATCAGCTTCTTGACCCTCCTTCGCACATCGTAGTACCTGTTCTTGATATCCTCCATTGTGCACATGCAAGGTGCTTGTGCGTTCACCTTGTCGACAATCCTCTCGCACATCTTTGTTTTCTGTGACATGGGGGTCTGTTGGACCAATGTGCCAAATAAATGTGGCTCTACTCTGAGGATTTCATCAACCAAGACTTCCAACTCCGTATCTGTGAACTTTGGATTCTTCTTTGGGGGCATGGTGATGGGTGGTTGTGGAGATTGATGTGTGTGTGAGGGTGTAAGTGAGGGTGAGTGGGTGTCAGTTTATCTGGGTGTTTGTGAGAGTGTGTTTGAGAGGTGCAAATGGTGTGAAGGTTGTGTGGTGGGTGAGTTGTGAGTGTGTCTCTGAGTGCAGGGTGGTGGTGTTCTCTGCTGTCATATGTGTGGAATTTGCAAAGGATCATGGTGGCATTTTGGCCCTCTATGTAGGTGGAGTTGTAGGTGTGTCTTTGTACCAATTTTTTTATTTTTTTTATTTAGTGACATTGACACTGCTTGTTTGGTCTTTTTCAGTTTGTTTCTATGTCATTTTGGTGAGCATGACGGACACGTTCAGTTGTCCGGGACGGACGCTTACAGCAGCAATTGCGGCCTCATCCGAGTCTGTCACACTCACATTATGCTATGTTGCAGCCTTCGTGTACGCGTCGATCGCGACGGGCTCTTTTACATGGCAGTCAGTATGTCCCGTACGTTTCTGTCTTGCGGAATGTGCTCCGTGCGAGTAGTTGGTATTTCACACGCATTGCATCGTACTTGGCCGGACGTACAGCGCGTGTACGTGTCGGTCGGACCCATTCCCGGTCCGTGTCGTTCGGAATGGTTCCCGTTCAGTTTCCGTCCGAATCACAATTTTCAGTACGTTTCGGTCGTGTGGATTGTGCTCTGTGCGAGTCGTTCGCACTTCACTGGAATTGCATCGTACTCGGATGGTCGTACGGCGCGTGTACGTGCCGGTCGGACTCCAGTCCCGGTCCGTGTCGGTCGGTACGGTTTCCTACCGGGATCGGAATCGGCCCCTTAGTGTGTTGCCGGATGTGCCATGTTTTGCCAGGTTCCAGAAGTAAGGTTTTGGTGGGTTCCGTCAGGTGGCATACACTGCAGTTCCCACACGGGAAATGGCTTACGATATTGGGTAGGCCCCAGGCATTGAGTACAGTGTTAGCGGGTCTGGATGGTTGCCAGGGGCGTGTGGATACTAGTGTGTCCTTGAGACTTCTGGCCCGTTTATAGGAGAACAGAGGTTTCTCCCAGTCTAGTTTACAGGTGTTGAGTATTCTCCAGTTTCTTTGTATAATGCGGGAGACTTTGTTAGAGATGGAATTGTACGTGGTTACACATGTTAGAGGGATGGTGGTAGTGGTACGGTGTGTCGCTTCCAGCAGCCCTTCCTGGTTCTGGTTGCGGACGCGGCTCCACCAAGGGGGCGTGGGGGTGTCGCCCCACTGCTTTCTCGCAGTGCAAGAAGGCAGAAACATAAAATGGTAAAAATACCATTTTATGTTTCTGCTTCTCGCACTGCGAGAAAGCAGAATTGCCTGGTGCCTCGTTGGGGGCGGGCGGGTGGGCGGTCCTGCTCGAGGGCAGGGGGGGAGTGGCTTACCCACTGTTGTGGGTACTGACTGTTTGGTCGGCCCCAAGGCCGAACAAAGCAGTCATGCGCACTCCCTTTTTCTCTATGTAGGCTGCTGCATGCAGCCTACAAAGAGAAAATGGCCCGGCTGGGGCGCTCTCCGCTGCGCCTTACCAATCACAACGCTGCCATTGCAGCGTTGTGATTGGCTTAGGGCCGGGGAAGGAGGCTGCCTGCTGGCTGCTTCCTGTTCCTCCAGGATTCAGAACATGCGGGCCCCTGTTGCGCCATTACACCGGCCAGGGGCGGACTCGGAGGCGGCGTGGTACCGGCGGTAAGGTAGGTAACTTTTACTTTTTATTTTTATTCCCCCCCCCTTCCCCCTCCCTCCCACGAGCATGCCGGCCGCGGCTGCTATTATGTCTGGGTTATGATTTCTAGTTTAAATAAGCTCAGCGCATTTTACTGTAGCTAAAAGCATTTGATTGACAGATGAATCGGCCCTCAAAAACACATAAATTGACTCTTTAATTAAATCTGTTCATACTGATTTCTGTGCTTTATTGAACCCTGTATTTAAGTATGCAAATGTCTTGTTGGCTGCAAATTGCCCCTATCAGTGTTTCTCCGTACAAGAGGGCGACTATTTATTTCATAAATGTATTGTTTCATGTCAGACGCTCGACGATAGCACCACAAGGAGAACTTTTCCGGCCTTATAATAAACCCCGAATATTCATGTGCACTCAAGTTCACAACAGCTTGGATGCATGTAACACCTGGGGCACCCAAGGACAGGTTATAATAACGCCATCTGTGCTCCATTCAGCCCACACAACGTCTCAAATAATGTGGCTCGAGGGAAACCCGGTGTAGTGGTGTACAGCCGCACAACGGGCCCCTTTACTGTCAGCGCGTGCAGACGCCCAAGGCGCTTTCTCCAACATGAACAGATTTCGCATCCAAGATTTTGATGGGTGCACCTGTGTAGACCGTACAATTATCCACTTCTCGAGGCCTTTCTATTGCTGTATCATCCGGCAGGCAGTGTACTGACTGAATGAAATGAAACAGGCACCGGCGTCACACCGCCCAGGGCAGCTGCTGGCAGCGCCGCTTTCATAACACGCATTTACAGCCGTCTGCGGATTCCAGTGAAACTATGCTATCCATTTCAGCATTACAGGACCCTGGACACACCGTGTCCCTTTAACACTCTTCGATAGACTCGTCGTTTCGGATTGAAAGCACACTTTTATGTGCTGAAAATGTTACTGCAGACCTACAAATATTCAAGGCGGTTACTGGGGCTTTGCGTCTATTAAAAACACATATAAGGGCCTTACAAAAGCTAGACATATTCTCTACATTACACACAGTGCGTGCAATAATATTTGCAGGAGACGGTGTACCCAATAACTGTCAATGGCCCAAGATCGCTCAGCGTCAGAGATGAGGAAATGTGGGAAGTCAAGTCACAGCACTTGGATATCTGAAGATACCCAGGCTGGCTCGTAGTCGGCACGTGCAGCAGCGCTGTAAGTGCAGCTAGCAGGGTATTGCTTACTTGGTTGCACCCATTTTTTATTTGCCAGGGTAGTCACAAAAGATTCATTGTAGGAATCTGATCTCCTGCACCTTCATTCCTTGGCCTTGTACCGGGCAGCTGTATCCCTGCACCCCAATCCTCTCCCTCCCAGAACCTAGACTTGCCCAACTAGTGGCCACCCCCACACTGGAGCAATCTACTACGGGAGACGTTTGCCATGTGCTAAGCTGCAGGGCATCCAGAGCATGTCCGGTTCCCCACAAGTCCTTGATTGTTGTGTTACTGCGTTCTCTGGCTTTTTCTTGCACGTCGCCCCCTCCAAAGGCTTGTCCTGGCATTCATCCTCATGCATGCATCCCCCAGACGGACATTGTCCTGCCAGTATCCTCTGGCGCCTTTATTCCTCAGTCTTGTCCTGACAATTCACCCTCCTACACTCATATTATCCAGCCGTGCCCTGCCACTTGCCCCACATACACCCCCGGGCCCCTGGCCGTCACCCTCTTGCTGTCCAGCTGCAGTGTCTCCTCGAGTAACCCACGCTGGCCCAGCTTTTTCAATTTACACACACTGAGCAGGAACAGAGAAGTCTGTTTGTCCACAAAAAGACTAGCTCAGCTTGGCAGCCACCATGGTATTATGCAAGCGAGGACGCCGCCAACGGGGGTTTGTGAAATGGTAAAATTATGTGCAAAGGAAAAAAATAGTGAAAAGCCTCAATCAGCTCCCGGAGAAAGTTCACTTTTCTGAACACAGCTGTAAACATGGCATGATTATTATAAAGGGTTCTTCTCCACGCGTTTGTGTTTAGGTATCAGTGATAGAGGTGTATTTATTTCTAATTTGTGTACAGATAAATAAAGAATCCTGCAGGCCAGAGACACAGATAGAGAAAGACAGAGAGAGAGTGTTTACGGGTTAGAAAGAGAGGGTAAGAGTTAAGTATGTGTATGTGTGTGTGTGTGTGTGTGCGAGAGAGAGCGAGAGAGAGAGCATTTTGTGTGTGTGAGAGTAGGAGGAGGAGAGAGTAAGGTGTGTGCGCGCGTGTGTGAGAGAGCAGGTTTGCGTTAGAAAGACCATGTGTGAGAGCGAAAGACTATGATGGGTGTGAAAGAGGGAGGAAGTAGTAAAGTGTGTGTGTGTGTGTGTTTGATACTTGCCTCTCAGGCCTCCAGTTCATGCCAAAAGCACAAACGTTAAATGTTGACAGTTAATTGTGCACACAAAGCTCTGTGAATACTGACTGCAGCACACATTGGTACTGACCTAGATGAACGAGCATGCCTCGCTAATGATGTTACATTTACATACGCTTTTTAATCTGTTGCTATATATTGTGTTAACGTGTTTATTAACATAGAGAAATTGGAAATTAATTAAAATAATAATCATAAAGCCCAGCAGTGAATATTCCCAGATGTGGACAAACTGCCTGAGTCAGTTCAAAAACATAATTACGAAATGTGCGCAGGCAGGACAGTAAAATATTTAAGCAAATTCAAATCACCGTGGCCATAAAGCAGCAGGGCCCCTGCAGGGAAGGGGTGGCAAAGACATTCAGGGAAAACCCGTGATGCTTGCGAAGGAAGCGGGACGTCAAGGGATGGCAGAGAGCTGGTACTGCCCCTGTTGCAGCAGGCATAGGGAAGGCAGGTGGCACAAGCATTCCAAGGGCAGGTGTGAGAGGGGAAATAAGAGGCAGAGAAAGGGGGTACACTAACCAAGAGGAGAGGCAGGAGTCAGGAGCGAGATGGAAGGGGGGAGGAGGCTGAGTGTCTGACTATTTGTTTGTATTATAATTCCTATTATAAGATCCGTTTGGGTGTCTCTGCTTTACAGTTTCAAGACTGAGATGTGTCTGCTTGTTAGTTGTGTATTTGTCTGTCTACTTTACAATCCCCAGTAGAGCGGTGTGTGTACACCTGTGAGTGAGCATGGGTCTCTGTGGAGCTGGGTGAAGGTACAAGAGCAAAGCTGTGTGAAGTGAGGGGAGGTGCAGTGACCGATCTATGTTTATTAGGCCCAGCACTAATTGCTTTATTAACCTTCCTGCTTCCTCAAATTTGCTTGAAAATGCACCGTTTGTCCACTCTTTTTTCAAAATTTTCTTGGGGGGAGAACCCCCCCAAACCCCACATAGGTTGTTCGGGCACGCTAGCTACTCTCGATCGCCGCAGTGCAGTACGACAATAATGTTACGCCTCACCACTTTCAAATGTCACCAGCCGCCACTGTTTTTCAGTGATCCTTTTCGGGTAGCCGCGGACTTCCCATGGGGCACGGGACACACATTACGCCCCAATGACTTATTAATCATATCCATAATTTTCCATAATGTGTAATCCGCACAACATATTGCCTAATGTGTCTCCGAGGTCGGTGGGACTATTGTTCTTAAATTGCAGGTGACGTTACATTAACCCTGCTAAACCATGACGGAACCTATAGGTTCACGTACTTTTGCTCTCAGTATCCACGTTGCCATATAGCCCTCTAGCACCACGCTACATCAGTTACCTCCCAGCAATTCTGTGCTTTCTTGTGCACATGCGCAAATAAAACACCACACTCTACCCTTAGAGGTCAGCATTGTAGACACACGACTGTCATTGCGTCACATGCACCTACGTGGACGCAATGACATCATCATGCTATGGCTCAAGACAGCAGCCGGGCTGTCTCCGCTATTAATAGACACTAGACGGCGGCCTCAGTAACATCCAGGACCGCGAGGAGACCGCAATAGGTGCAGACCGCGGACGCCTAGTCTTGACGAAGTAAGACATTTCTTTTACAGCTAGAGCTCTAGTACTGCCACGAGCAGCTTTATAGAACGCGAGCCACATAGGTCCTCTTCGGATGGCTCTATCAGTCAGAACTCTTAGTGCTCCTCCCCGGCACTTAACCGCGCATATTTCTTTCTTCTTTTTTCACCCCAGTGTGTGACTACAGACGGGAGCCCCTCCCGGGTCCTGTAAACGGCTACAATTAACACGTAGCTAGTGTAAATATGTGTTCCTGCAGACAATATTTAATGTGTTTAGTATTCAACAACTAAACGTAGAACTAATGGCACAATACCTCACACATGCGGTACTTTCTAGTGCCTCACTAGCATTTTTACACCAAACTTGTGTAAAGATAGGTTCCTGCTGAGAATATCTCAATGTCTTTAGGATTCAACAGCTAATCGTAGAGCTAATGGCACTATACTTCGCACATGTGGCACCTTTCAGGGCCTCATTAGTTTTTGGTGTACTAGATGGCATGCAACCACTGCACCACTATTAGCAGACCAATGCATGTCAACCGATTACAGTATACCTGAACAGTATGCACTTACCGCCAATCACTTGGTTGGCACCATTGATCGACTCACGCTTGTGCCACATCAACATAGACACCATAAGAGAATAAGAAGGTGGCATAATAATACTGTTAAAAAGATTGCATTTTATGTTACTTGTGTTTTTCTCCCTCTTCTTTATTTCTCTTACAGGTTTTTCCAGTGGGTCCGTAAGTACACAGACACCACGAAATGCACAACACACCTTAGCGCGTGTGTTGACAAAACTAAACTTGTGGCGTGTTTTTGCCACACCCTCACTTAATTCACCTGGTCCTGAAGAAAGCCTCTCATTTTTATGGGGCTGAAACATGTAGACCATCCTAAGTGACAACCAAGATCAATTTATCTCAAAGTTGTCCTCCTCTGTTTTAACTTTGTCCTGGGCCGCTGGGAATAAAGTTCTATTCAGTAAGGATTCCCAGAGATAATTTTAATTTGCACCACTTTTTCATCACACTTCCACACAAATCCAGCTCCGCTGTAATCAGGCGTAGTAGCACAACTGGTTGGCATTCGGCTACCCAGTTGGGACTCCGATGATGAAGCATGCCTCCAACTAGGTTGGTGGGTGAGGGATCTTTTATCAAACCTAATGGGTTTCTGGCACTCATAAGAATAAGAATAAAAATACTAGTGAGTCGCATTTGTTAGTGGGTCCGTCCACTATGTTTGTTGTACATTATTACTGGGGATAGGGACGTACCCCATTAAAATCCTCGCTCTCTCCATTTGTTTACGTATATTAGACAGCGCGCAGCTGTGAGAGCAGTATACATACTCATCAGACTGCCACACAACATTTACCATGGCAGAGAACCCGGTACTCACATTTACTGAGGATGATGTCAACCTCATCCTCTCAGCCCCACCCCTGTTAGCTGCCCTCAATGTAGCGCAATCCATAGCACAAAGTGCTGATTGGGAAAACCTAACGGAAAAAAACGTAACCGGATAAGAACCATTCTCCACGGGGTAATCCTCACCGAATATTTGAGGCGTAACACTGCTCCTAAAGGCTTTATTGTGACCAATGCCCCACGCATCTTCCTCAATGACGCTGCCTTCCGAAGGGATTGGGCCCAGATAGCGTGGCATTGTACGAGGGATTGGATAATCCTTATCATACAAACAGCGAAAAGATTATTCGATGGCATCCTGATCGAGATACAAGCCACAGAAACCCACTTTAACACAACACTTACATCATGTAAATAGAAGGTTGATGAAGTGAATAGGGAAATGAATGAATACAAGGAAGGACTGACTCAAGCAAAGATACAGAAATTCCAGAAAGACCTGAAGAAATTCTCGTACGTGAAGACATATCCGTATGCAGACGCGTAGTACAAACCTGCAAGACGTCCTGAAACATCAGGAGGCTCCTCCGACGAGGACTCATCCGTGAGCAGTGGCTCAAGCACAGGGAGCTACCGCAATAGACAACGCGGCAGAGGGAGAAACAGCAATTGGCAGCAACCCTGGCCACCAATACCGCCGGTGGGCAATACACACTTCCAGACCCCTTACCCACAGATGAACCCACAAATGATGTATGGTTAGAACCCTCCTTTTGGCCCATCACCACCCTACATGAACACAAACCAATGGTTTCCTTTTTTAGGGAACGGCAGACGAACAAGACAAGCCCAAGTACATTGGGAGGAAGACCAACACCCGGGAGCGCACACCAGGAGCAAGACAAATGAACAAAAACCGGGACCCAGCGCCAGCTAAGCCTAGTTACCAATCCTCTTCCCACACACTAATACCCACAGAGGAGACAGTCCTGAACAGAGGCTTGGGTTTTGTCCCATCTGCCAGACTCGATAAGTTCAAATTACACTGCGAACTGGCGGATTTCTTTCGCAAACTTAAACTAAAGATTTTTTTTCAAATCCTCTCTAATGAGACTAGACCAGAAGCGCAGTGGGACACAAATTTCAAAATCGAATCGACCTTCTTTCCCCCCCCTAGTACTATACCAGTAGAAATCACCGCCTTCGAACAGGCGGTCTTCAACGAAATAGAAATATTACAGGAAGACCACAAATTCATGAATACCAGTGGCAAGGAATTCGAAGCTTTAAAAACCCTCAAATCCAACGACATGATTATCATAAAACCAGCGGACAAAGGCGACGGGATTGTCCTTCAGAATAAGGAAGACTACCACAAAGAATGTAAACGCCTTCTCAACGACACCAAGAACTACAAGAGGCTGGAGCGTGACCCCAGTGAAAACCTAAAGGCCAAAATCCGGAACCTAGTGGACGATGCTGACAACTCGGGCCACATCACCAAACAAGAAGCCCTGTTTTTAACCGCCAATGCAGGAAAAACCCCGTACTTCTACACAGTCCCCAAAATTCATAAAAACAAAACCCTGCCACCTGGTCGCCCCATAGTATCGGGGATTGGGTCTTTATTAGAACCCCTTTCACGTTATTTTGATTTTTTCCTCCAACCCATTGTGCAGTCCACCAGCACTTATCTGAAGGACACGAAGGATCTCCTCGGCCATATCAACACCCTCTCATACAACCCAGAGACGTCATTCTTAGTCAGCCTTGACATAGAGAGCCTGTATACCAGTCTGCCACAGGATGACACCCTGGAAGTATTACAACTGGCACTGGATACTACCACATGGAACTACAACACCCCGAAAGCATTTGTATTAAAATGCGTGGAACTGGCGCTCAAAGAAAATTACTTTGAGTATGAGGGAGAGATCTACCTACAAACGTACGGCACGTCCATGGGGAGTGCCTTTGCCCCCAGTGTGGCAGGACTCTATGTTTACAACTTTGAAATGACACACTTATTCAACTCCAACATGCCACACGTTGCCAAGATGAAATTTTACAAACGCTATATAGATGATATTTTTCTCATCTGGGACGGAGACGATTCACTCCATACATTTTTCCAGTGGATTAACGGCTGTGACCCCAATTTGAAGTTCACGCTCAGCATGCACAGGGAAAACATCATCTTCCTTGACTTGGACATCCAAGCCACAAACGGCAAACTCAAAACCAAGACACATTTCAAGCCGACAGCAAGAAACTCCCTACTACACTACACCAGCTTCCATCCCAGAACGCTATGGGAGAACTTACCATTTGGGCAATACCTACACCTGCTCAGAAACTGCAGTGAAGTTGAGGATTTCAAGGATCAAGCAGATTCCCTGACCACAAAACTGCACGAACGCGGCTACCCGAAAAGGATCACTGAAAAAGCAAAAAAATGCGCACGCAACCAGAACCGGGAAGGGCTGCTGGAAGCGACTCACCGTACCACTACCACCATCCCTCTAACATGTGTAACCACATACAATTCCATCTCTAACAAAGTCTCCCGCATTATACAAAGAAACTGGAGAATACTCAGCACCAGTAAACTAGACTGGGAGAAACCTCTGTTCTCCTATAAACGGGCCAGAAGTCTCAAGGACACACTAGTATCCACACGCCCCTGGCAACCATCCAGACCCGCTAACACTGTACTCAATGCCTGGGGCCTACCCAATATCGTAGGCCATTTCCCGTGTGGGAACTGCAGTGTATGCCACCTGACGGAACCCACCAAAACCTTACTTCTGGAACCTGGCAAAACATGGCACATCCGGCAACACACTAATTGCAATACCATGAATCTAATTTACCGAATCATCTGCCCATGCGGACTGACTTACATCGGCATGACCAGCCGAAAAATTAAGATTTGCATATGTGAACATCGGAGTAATGTCCGATGTAAAAGAAATACTACACGCATACCAACCACTTTCTAGAGGCTGGACACACCACCAATGATATGTACTGGGTGGTGATTGAAACATTGGAAACCAAAATGCTAAACCTTCAGGGCCGCCTTCTCGAGAAGGAACAGTGGTGGATTTACCGTCTGTCCACTCATTTAACTGGCCTCAACAACAACATTCTGTGGAATGCCCTAAACAAACCCCCATAATACCACCCCTGGGTCTCATTGAGGGGACCATACCTTCTAGGATCCTCCCATGGGGCACTGGACGCACACAATGCCCGCATGACCCATTACTCACATCCCCAAGTTTGTTTTCTAACTGTGTAATCCTCCGCATAACACATTGCCTCATGTCTTTCCTGAGTCTCATTAATGGGACCATACCCTCTCGTCCAAGGGACTTCCCATGGGGCACGGGACACACACTACGCCCCAATGACTTATTAATCATATCCTTAATTTTCCATAATGTGTAATCCGCACAACATATTGCCTAATGTGTCTCCGAGGTCGGTGGGACTATTGTTCTTAAATTGCAGGTGACGTTACATTATCCCTGCTAAACCATGACGGAACCTATAGGTTCACGTACTTTTGCTCTCAGTATCCACGTTGCCATATAGCCCTCTAGCACCACGCTACATCAGTTACCTCCCAGCAATTCTGTGCCTTCTTGTGCACATGCGCAAATAAAACACCACAGTCCACCCTTAGAGGTCAGCATTGTAGACACACGACTGTCATTGCGTCACACGCACCTACGTGGACGCAATGACGTCATCACGCTATGGCCCAAGACAGCAGCCGGGCTGTCTCCGCTATTAATAGACACTAGACGGCGGCCTCAGTAACATCCAGGACCACGAGGAGACCGCAATTGGTGCAGACCGCGGACGCCTAGTCTTGACGAAGTAAGACCTTTCTTTTACAGCTAGAGCTCTAGTACTGCCACGAGCAGCTTTATAGAACGCGAGCCACATAGATCCTCTTCGGATGGCTCTATCAGTCAGAACTCGTTGTGCTCCTCCCCGGTACTTAACTGCGCATATTTCTTTCTTCTTTTTTTGCCCCAGTGTGTGACTACAGACGGGCGCCCCTCCCGGGTCATGCAAACGGCTACAATTAACACGTAGCTAGTGTAAATATGTGTTCCTGCAGACAATATTTAATGTGTTTAGTATTCAACAACTAAACGTAGAACTAATTGCACAATACCTCACACATGCAGTACTTTTTTAGTGCCTCACTAGCATTTTTACACCAAGCTTGTGTAAAGATAGGTTCTCGCTGAGAATATCTCAATGTCTTTAGGATTCAACAGCTAATCGTAGAGCTAATGGCACTATACTTCGCACATATGGCACCGTCCAGGGCCTCATTAGTTTTTGGTATACTAGATGGCATGCAACTACTGCACCACTATTAGCAGACCAATGCATGTCAACCGATCACAGTATACCTGAACAGTATGCACTTACCGCCAATCACTTGGTTGGCACCATTGATCGACTCACGCTTGTGCCACATCAACATAGACACCATAAGAGAATAAGAAGGTGGCATAATAATACTGTTAAAAAGATTGCATTTTATGTTACTTGTGTTTTTCTCCCTCTTCTTTATTTCTCTTACAGGTTTTTCCAGTGGGTCCGTAAGTACACAGACACCACGAAATGCACAACACACCTTAGCGCGTGTGTTGACAAAACTAAACACGTGGCGTGTTTTTGCCACACCCTCACTTAATTCACCTGGTCCTGAAGAAAGCCTCTCATTTTTTATGGGGCTGAAACATGTAGACCATCCTGAGTGACAACCAAGATCAATTTATCTCAAAGTTGTCCTCTTTTTTAACTTTGTCCTGGGCCGCTGGGAATAAATTTCTATTCAGTAAGGATTCCCAGAGACAATTTTAATTTGCACCACTTTTTCATCACACTTCCACACAAATCCAGCTCCGCTGTAATCAGGCATTGTAGCACAACTGGGTGGCATTCGGCTACCCAGTTGGGACTCCGATGATGAAGCATGCCACCAACTAGGTTGGTGGCTGAGGGGTCTTTTATCAAACCTAATGGGTTTCTGGCACTCATAAGAATAAGAATAAAAATACTAGTGAGTCGCATTTGTTAGTGGGTCCGTCCACTATGTTTGTTGTACATTATTACTGGGGATAGGGACATACCCCATTAAAATCCTCGCTCTCGCCATTTGTTTACGTAATTTAGAGATGACCACAACAACAGTTAATTATTAATTCAATATACATCAAAATGATTATTACCTGCCACCCAAGCCATTCTTACAGCTTTGGGGACCTGGAATAGCCCAAATTGTCATACTTGTAGAAGTGTGATGGCATTGGCAGCATGGCAGAGGCATTGTTTGGCGCAAGCTGCAGTGGCCTCCTGACGAGAGCCCTGGCACTTATTTTTCTACAAATTAAGGACTGCAATGCAATCTCTTCATTACAGTTCTTGCAGTGTGCACAGAGAATATGTGCAAGAAAACAGTCTTTCCTAAACTGAACACATTCTTACAGGAGTCGCCCATGTTATACAAGAACAAGCACTAAATCCTTAGAATGACAACAGGACAGAGGCCTATGGGCCACCGGGGCACTTTTATGCCTTCATCACCTGAAACCTTGCAATGTGGTCATACAGGCCACAAAGATGGAGGATATTGCAAGTTCCACCTTGAGATCTAAAAAATATGTCCAGTGGGAGCAAGACCACTGACCTGGTCAGTGTAACTGCTATACCCCCGCACAGCTCCACCACTAAGTGCTGCCCCCTGAGAGACCTGTGCTCGCCGTTCTGAGGTAGGTTCGAGGACCTCCTCCACCCGCAGGCTCCTGCCTGCGCCTCATCCCTGGTGGTCCAGTGGGAGAGCACTCTGCTCTTCTGCTGTTCTGCTTTCTTTTTTTTGATAAACAAATTTTTGTTTATTAATTAATAAAATAAAGAAAAAGAAGAACAAACAAAACACCAGCCTTACAGTCCAACACCATAAATGACCAGGACCTGGAAAGGAAAGCAGCACCTCAAAGTTTACAGACAATGATAAAAATAGATACATAGGGGTACCAATTTGGGCGTTCCCTCTACGACTACTCCACCTCCCCCAACCATTTCCCCAAACCCTACGGTACTTCTTAGGGCACCCACGAGCCTCGTACATAACTTTCTCCTGCGAGGCACACCAGTCCACTCCAGTCCTCCAGCGTCCAGCGCACGGAGGTTCGGAAAGCTTCCAGGAGGCCGCAATGTCTCTCTTAGCAACCACCATTGCCGTAGTGTAAAACAGTTTTTCGTTCCGTGACCCATCCAGCCCATCAGTGATACCCAGGAGTGCGTGCCTTGGGTCATGGGGACCACCCAGCCCAAAACCTCAGTGAGTTCCTCTTCAATCTCCTCCCAGAACTGCTCCAAGCGGGGACATACCCATACCATATGAAAAAAATCTGTGGGATCGTGACCGCACCTGGCGCAAGCAGAGGTTAGGCTAAGTCCGGCCCGGTGAAGGCGCATTGGGGTAAGATATGCAGCATGTAAGTAATATAATTGCACTAAGCGCAATCTGGCTGAGGCCGTGACCGTCCGAGGAGCCATAAGGGCATCGCGCCAGTCCTCCTCGTCTAAGGTGCCTACCCAACCCTCCCATTGAGCCCGGTGTCGGTCTAAGGAAGTGGGGGCATTGTTAATCAGTGTACGATAGATGCGGGAGATGCCGCCTCTCCCAGATCACCAAACATTATCTGGGCCTCAGGCGGACTATGGTCTTGAAGGCGCGTGCCAGTCGTTAGGTGGGTGTGAAGGGCGTGGCGTAGCTGCAAATACCTATAGAATTGTGACTGATGTAAGGAATATCTGCTTTGAAGGTCGTCGAAGGACCGCATGTGGTCCCCCACCCACACATCGCCAAGCTGCGAAATGCCTATCGAATCCCATGCTCTAAACCCCTGTAGTGTGTTGACTCCTTTGAGCCAAGTCCCTTGCCACAAGGGTGTGCATTGGGTCAACGTACGTGTCCACTTGGTATGTCGCAATGCAGCTCACCAGGCCAACAGCACCGAGCGTGTCACCTCTGGCAAGCGGGAGGGAATAGGGGCCCCATATAGCATAGCTTGGATCTTGGCAAAACCCAATTCTCCGACCTCGAGCCTGTACGCCGGGTCCGACCAACCCCCATTGAACCAATCGTGAATGGAGAGGAGCCGCGTGGCCAAGTAATATAAATAGAGGTGGGTCATCCCCAGTCCCCCGTCGAAGGAGGGGATCCTACACACTGCAAGTGCCAGCCGGGCCCTACCATTTCCCCATAAAAACTTACTAGCAATGCTGTCAAGTTCGCGGAACCAGGGTCTGGGAAAGCCGATGGGGGTGTTTTGCAGTACATACAGGAACCGAGGAAGCACCATCATTTTAAATAGGGCGACCCTCCCCATGGGATTCAGGGGCAATAACTGCCACTTCTGGAGGTCTGCCTTAACCCGCCTCACCAGTGGGGCCACGTTGAGGGCCCAGCTGAGCTCAGGGAGCAAGGTCATCCATATCCCCAAGTATTTGAAGGATTGACGGCGAAGAGGAATGTTGCATTGCCAGTCAAAACATTCGCGAGACAGGTGTAGGGGGACCAAGGCCGACTTGTCCGGGTTAAGCCGGAGGCCCGAAGCCCGCTCGAAGAGGTGTAGGATGTGGAGACAAAGGGGGCCAGATCTGGCGGGGTCTGCCAAATAGATGAGGACGTCATCTGCATAGAGTGCGATTTTGTCTGGTTCGGTGTTGGGCCACTCCCATCCCCACAGACCCTTGCACGATCGCATCATGGACGCCAGGGGCTCCATCACCAAGGCAAACAGCAGCGGGGACAGGGGACAACCCTGTCTTGTTCCTCTGTGAACCGGGAAGGGCTCCGACAGAACCCCGTTCACCAAAACACGGGCGCGGGGGGAAGCATAAAGAACTTTTACCATGGCACAAAAACGGGGACCGAGTCCCATCGTAGTAAGGACGTCCGCCAAGAACCCCCAGTCCACCGAATCGAAGGCCTTTTCAAAGTCTACCAGAAGGATCGCGAGATAGGGAGTAAGGAGATGACGGTGTGCCAGGGCGACGTGCAGTCTGCGAAGACAATGCCTAGTGCCACGTGAGGGCATAAATCCGCATTGGTCGGGTGGACCAGCGTGGACAAGTGGGGTTTGAGTCGCTGGGCGAGGATCGTGGCGAACAATTTAATCTCAGTATTGATGAGGGAGATGGGACGGTAGTCCGCACACCGTGGTGAGGGTGGTTGAGACTTGGGAAGAACCACGATGGTGGCCAGATCCACCTCCTGGGGAAAGGAGCCTTTACAATAGCTTCCCGAAACAACCCCACCAAATGCGGAGTGAGACTGTCCCGATAGTGCATGTAGTACTCTTGAGGGAAGCCGTCTGGGCCCGGCGTCTTACCGGAGGAAACGAGGGCGATCGCTCCTCTATCTCCACACGTGTGATGGGACGCTCAAGGTCTTTCCGGCTAATGGGATCTAGGCTGGGAGGGGGCCACCTCGACCTCCAATATACCAGCGAGTGGTAAGGATGGGGATCTGGCCATGTATAATTGCTGGTAGTAGGACGCAAAGGCACGAGCCATCCCGCTCTGGGGACCGACACACCGAGCCATCCTGCGCTATGACCTCTGGTATAATGCGATTTGCCCTGGGATAAGTGGCAAGGCGATGGAGGAGCGAACCGTTCTTGTCGCCCCAGCCATACACCCTGGCCACGGACGAACGCCAAAGGAGTTTGGCCGCCTCCAGCGACAACTGTTTGATTTCCGACCGGAGCCGGGCGAGGAGTCTGGCTGCGGGGTGTCTGGAGATTGAGCAGAGGCCTGCTCGAGGCGTAAGGCTTGCGCCTCACGACTGGTAATTTGTTCTGCTTGGGCCTGTCGCTGACGCTTGAGCTGGCCCTTAGCGAACCCCTAATCGTGGCCTTACCCGCCTCCCATAGAACCCCGGGGAGGAGACGGATCCGTCGTTGGAGAGGAAATAATGCTTAAGTTCCTGACCCACCGCCTTCCGGAACTCCCTGTCTTGGAGAAACCAGGCATTAAATCTCCATGTCTGCCGCGTGCAGGTGGATGGGGGCCCGTGCGAATCACTACCGGGGAGTGGTCCGAGATACCACGCGGGAGGATGGCGACGTCCTGGACCGTGAGACAATCTGTCGCTGGAACGAAAATGGCGTCAATACGCGCTTGCGTATGGTGCGCTGCCGAAGTGTGTGTAAACTGCTTAGAATGTGGGTGCCATGTACGCCAGGCATCGCACAAGCCCAGGGACTCAGACCAGGTCTTCAATTGCTTTGCTTGAGCAATTCTACTGGAGGAAGGGGGGCCAGACGTGTCAAGGTCGGGTGAGGAGACCGCGTTAAAATCCCCCGAGATAAGTGGGGCCCAATGGTAAGGACGCCAGGAGATCTGTAGCTTTAGCTAATGTCGCCGCCAGCATTGAAGGAGGGGAATAGAGCGATACAAGGTTAATGGGGTTCCCATGTAACGTACCACTGATGGCCACAAATGTACCCTGGGCATCAAGGGCTGTCTGCACAATGACAAGGGGAAGGGAGCGCTTCACCAGGATCGCCACCCTCGGGATCCCCGAGTGAACCCCGAGTGCCACGCCCTATCATATCCATAGCGCGTTAGGAAGGGGCAATGGTTACCCAGCAAATGCATCTCCTGCAGTAATAATATGTCCACCCCTAGGCGGTGCGCGTGGCGCAGGGCAGCCATCCGCTTGAAGCGGTCCAGGAGGCCATTAACGTTCCAAGACAAGATGCGTAGAGAAGTACTCAGTGGAGGTATGTCTGGCATAGTGGCATGGTGGGATGGCCTGGCAAGTGGGACCCAGACGGGGGGCCCACATCAAAATAGAGCGCGTGAGGTTGTGGTGCAGTGTCCAAAGGGAAGTCTATGTACGCCACCGAATGCAGGGCTGGGCATGATGTAAGTACTGGTGCAATGCAGAGAAGTACCCCGCAGAGGTGTGTCGGGCGTAGTGGTGTGTACAACATTGTGATTGTGGGCTCTGCGGGGGATGGGACTTCCCAGCTGGATATCAGCAGGCCCATCGAAATATCTGAAAGAAGGTCTGCATGTCTCTTGAGGTGCAAATTAGGGTGTCGTGTGAAAACTGGTGCAGCGGAGCTAAAAATAAAACAACCAAAACAACCAAAAATAAACTCAATCCATGGGACAACGGTCCCACCCCCCAACCCCTCTCCCACCCCCCACCCCCACCCTACACTTCAGGAACGGAAGCATCTGTCGCCCCTAACAGTAAACCAGTGATTAAGCAACAAAACTAAAACGCTTGGGAATGGGGAAGCGTGGAGGACCCCTCCTCATGTACGGATGTGTGTTTACGAGTCCATCGGGAAGGAAAGAAATGTTCAGAGTTAAAGCACCGTCTCCGGCCGCGGAGCCAGGCCCGGCGGGCAGAGACCAGTTCAAGCTGGGTCTTTCAGAAGTATTGGGCTACGGGAGAGGTCTGATTCTGGGAGGTCAATCGCCGCAGGCCCGGGCAAAGCACCACCGCCATCCAAACGGCCGGAGGAGCCAGAGCGCCTCCCGGGCAGGGGTCCCCCGGAAAGCGATATTGGTTGTCGGGAGTGGCCCGGTGGGGAGTCTGAGCGGGCCCTCCTCCGCCCACGGCGCCTGCGGGGGTGGCCAGGTCTGCTCTCCGTTCCCTCCATGCCCAGGGCCCGACCGTCGGCCCGCAGAGGGCGCTCCTCCGTAGCCCAGGCCCAGGCCTCTGTCGGGTTGTCGAAGAACAGCGTTTTGTTTGCGAACACCACTCGCAGGCGAGCCGGGAAGAGGAGCCGATACTGGATGTTAAGTGCCCTCAGCTTTTGCTTGACCTCCCCAAAGGAGCGGCGCTGGCCCTGGACCTCGCGGGTGTAATCTGGGAAGATCATGACTGCCCCATTTTCGTAGCGTAGCCGCTGTTGTTTGCGAGCTTCAGACAGGATGATGTCGCGGTCTTTAAAGTTGAGGACCCGCATTATGAACGGCCGAGGAGGCGCACTCCGGCGCCGGCCTGGGGGCCAAGACCGGTGGGCCCGCTCAATCGCGAACCAAGGAGAAAGAGAGCCCTCCGGGATCCACGACCTTAGCCACCCCTCCAGGAAGTCCACCGCTCGGCCCTGTTCCGCTCCTTCTGGAAAGCCCACCAGGCGGAGGTTGTTGCGTCGAGATCTATTTTCGGCATCCTCCGCCCCGACGGTGTAGTTCCTGAGTGTGCGACTGGAGACGGGCCACCTGCCCCTTAAGTTGTTGGACGTCATCCTCCACAGTGGAGATACGGGTCTCAGTCTCTGTAATCCGAGCAGTGGCGTTTCGGAGGTCCTGTCGAATGAGAGTCATATCTACTCGCACTTCTGCAATCTTACCCTCCACCGAGGTTTGGGAGGCCTGGATAGCCTGGAGGATGGTGGTCAAATCCAGAGCTGGAGGAGCCTCCTGATCAGCCACACCCCCGGTAGCCCCCGCCTCCAAGGTGGTGAAGCGGTCCATTTTCGTCTGGGTGGCAGGGGTCTTCGTTGACCGGTCCGTCCGGCCCATGGCGACTCGAGGAAATCACGGGTTCAGAGTCCCACAAATAGAGGTTGACAGGTTAACACTGGTGGCCGGGGGTCGGCGGGGGCAAGCAACAGATGTCAGGACTCGGTGCGACTCGACCTGCCGCCGCCCGAAACTTGCGGCCGAGTAGAAGGAGAAGGAGCCACGCACAGGTTCCCCACCTCAGGCCACCAGGCACTCCGCCGGGCGGCAACACAGAGTATCTCTAAAGGTCCGGGGCACTGCGGGTCCACCCGACCACCGTGCCCAGGTCAGGGACGCCCTATAGGGGTCACCGCCGCCCGAAGTGACGGCCGAACAAATCCGTCCACACCCCAGGCCCAGAGAGGGGTGGGTTTACCTCCGCCGCAAGTCACCGGGGGGGCACATCAGGAGTGGGGGGGGGGAAGGAGGGAGGGGGAGGAGGAGCCGCGCTGACTAGTGGCCTCCCCCCGCACCTCGCCTGCTGCCCGGTCGACAGCCGAATCCTCACCCAAGCCCAGGCGCCACCGAGCCCCCACTCCTTACCTCCAGGTCCGCCCGCCGGAGCGCTCCGTCCGCCGCAGACCATCCACCGCAGCAGCGGCTCCGACCTCGGGTTCAGGTCGTGTGCAGGCCTCCCCGCGCAGATACCACAGGTTCTCCACTGCCAGTAGATCTCAGTGCCGATGAAGGCCCGTGGATGTAGTATCAGCCCTCGACACCGGTGATGTCCGTCCAGGCCCCAGGGGTGACGCAAGATCACAGCCCCTGCAGCTAGTGGAAGCCCCGGCGCCGGTGATGTCCGTCCAGGCCCTCCGGGGGCAACGACGACGTGCCGCTCCCTACAGCCCTGCAGGCCCACAGCACCTGTACCGCCAAACCAGGCCCCAGTCCGACCAGGGAGCCCCGCTGCAGCAGGCCGTGTCAGCGCCGTCAGTCCGGGCCCCGGGGGGCAGCAAACGTGCACACCGCCAGTGGGGGTCCAGGAAACAACGTCAGCAAAGTCAGGCCTCGGTGGGCGCAGAGAGGGCTCCGACGGCCTCGGGGCACCTCCCCACAGGTCCTACAGGATCGCTGCAAGCGGCCAGCGGGCACAGGGACACCCCGCCAAGCAGGGCCCGCCTCGGAAGGCCCCGGAAGGGCAGGCCCGCTCCAGGCAAAGGCAAAGGCGCCAGGCACCGCCCCTCTTCCACCACGCACTCGCGGCCGCCGCCGCCGCCGCCCAGGAGGGGAGACCGGCCGGGTCTCGCGATGCGGGGGGGCACCAGCCACACCAGGAGCCCCTCGCTCAGTTGAGTTCCGCCGACGATGGGACCGAGAGCACCGCGGCAGGAGCCGCCATTTTGAAGGGAGCCGCGCTGCGGTCCGGGAGACCAGGACAGCCAACACGGTCTCCGGTCGGCACCCAGTGCCCCAAACGGAGCTCCGGAGGTCACCAGGCAGCCAGGTACGTGGCGCCAGGTGTTGGGCGATCCCGATGGTGATGGGTGGCAGAGCGGATGACGGAGGGGTCCGGAGCACACCTAAGGTGCGACCGCCATCTGGACGCTCGTAGCCACGCCTCGCTGTTCTGCTTTCTTCTGTGCCCTCTATGCCCTTTTTCCTTTTTTGCTCACTCTATTCTCTCTTTGCACTCCCTTTTCTCTTTTACCCCCTCTTTCTCTTTTTTCTTTCTCTTTTCTCTCACGCTCCCTGCTGCTGCTGCCCCGCGAGTCCTCCCCCCTCCAGTGCGTCCTTTCCTGCTCCCGCCTCCCGGCTGACTGCCCTCTTCCTGACCCCTACTTATGGGAGGCCGCTGCGCGGCCATGCCACTGGCAAGCCAAAAGCAAGCCCGTCTGCGCCCCGACCAGCGCCAGGGACCCTGGTCCCCCGACCCGCCTCCGCTGTGACCCCAGCACCCTCCATACACTCAACCCCGGATGCAGCAACAACTGCCAGCTCTCCACGCGAGCAACACCCAAGGCCCAATCTCCTGCCCACACTGCTGCCGCACCTTTGCTCACCTCCAGACCCCAGCAGTAGCCCCCAGCCCACTGGACGCCACCGCACACAAACCACTGAACTTCATCCTCCTCAATATGCGCTCCCTGCGCAGACACGCCATAGAAATCTGGGACTTCCTCAACACTCACACGCCCGACGTCACATCCTCACAGAGACCTGGACCAATGCCAACTCCGCACCCGACATCGCAACCACCATCCTCGACAGATACAAGATTCTGAGAAAAGACCACCCCACCCGCCCAGGAGGAGACAACGCCATCATCCACAAAAGCTCCCTCCACATGACAACCACCAACCTGGACGACGCCTCGCCCCCCATGGAACATCTCCACTTCCAGATCCAGACCAACCCCAAAACAACTCTCTGCAGAACCCTCGTCTACAGACCGCCTGGCTCCCACACTCCTTTGACCGACATCGCTAACCTAGTTGCACCCCACACCCTCGCCTCTATAGACTATATATTACCCAGACACCTAAACTTCCACCTGTATAACCACGACGACCGTAACCCCTACTGAAGAACCTCACCAACATAGGACTGAAGCAACTTGTCACCGCCCGCACGCACACAGCAGGACCCACACTCGACCCCGTCTTCACAGGAGGAAACAGCATCTCCTAAAGCCACACCACAGAACTGCTCTGGATGGGCCACCACTGCATCCACTTCTTTAGAAAACCCACCGCACACAAGCACGCACGATGCCTACCCCGCAGAAGCTGAAACATAGTCACCAAAGAACATCTCACCTCCGCCCTCACCAGCACTCCACCTCCAATGACGCCAGACACCCAACAATGCGACAAGCAACCTCCACCGATGGAACTGCGCCGACACACTTGCACCCCTCCAAAAAGCTACAGGACAACACAACAAGAAAGCAAGCTGGTTCACCACGGTACTCCAAGAATCCAAGCGCTCCTGCTGATGACTTGAAAAGACATGGAGAAACTGCAAAACCCCTGAACCATGCACCGCCTACAGTACAGTCCCACAGCACACCCCCAACTCATCAAATCCACAAAGAAGAACTTTCTTCAAGACAGAATCCTCTTCAATGCCCACAACTCCAAGGAACTCTTTTCCATCGTACAGGAATTTGCCAAACCTGGCAGAGAAACAACAGACCTCCCACTCTCCCAAGACCTCTGCAACAGACTCAGCTCCTTTTTTCACCTCGAGATTTAGACGCTCTACGACAACTTCGACAATCAAGACCTCTGCACCGCCTCAACCTCTAACCCCAGCGACGCCACCCAACAGACCCTACTCACTTGGACCCTGCTCATGACAGAAGACACCTTAAAGACCATGAAGAGCATCCCCTCCGGAGCACCCTCAGTCCCCTGTCTGCCCCACATCATCCACAGGGCCGCCACAGCCATCGCACCCAAGATAAGTTGGATGACCAACTGCTCCCTGGAGACCGCCACATTCTCCGATGACTGGAAGCATGCTGAAGTCAACCCCCTCCTGAAGAAACCCTCTGCAGACCAGACAGAACTCAAGAACTTCAGGTCCATCTCTCTGCTTCCATTTTCAGCCAAAGGTCATCGAAAAGGCCATCAACACCCAGCTAGCTAACTTCATCGAAGCCAACAACGTCCTAGACATCTCCCAAACCGGATCCCGCAGCAACCACAGCACCGAGACCGCCCTTCTCACCACCACGGATGACATCCTTGACCCGCTCGACCAGGGCCAAACGGCAGCCCTCATCAACCTGGATCTATCAGCAGCCTTCGAAACTGTCTCCCACTGCACACTAGCCACCAGACTCCATGACGCCGGCATCCGAGGAAAGGCCCTAGACTGGATACGCTCATTCCTCACAGGCAGAACACACAGTGGCGGCTCCTCCATTGGGGTGTGGGGCATCGCCCCACTGCTTTCTCGCAGTGCGAGAAAGCAGAAACATGAAATGGTAAAACTACCATTTCATGTTTCTGCTTCTCGCACGGGGAGAAAGCAGAAGTGCCTGGAGTGCCTGGTTGGGGGCGGGCGGGTGGGCGTACCTGCTCGAGTGCAGGGGAGGCGTGGCTAGCCCACTGTCTTTGGTGCTGACTGTTTGTTCGGCCCCAGGGACGATCAAACCAGTCATGCGCAGTTGCGCACTCTCTCTTTTTCTCTATGTAGGCTGCATGCAGCCTACATAGAGAAAATGGCTCCCTGGCCTACAGGCGCCCAGCTGGGCGCCGTCTGCTGCGCCGCACCAACCACAGTGCTGCTATTGCAGCGTTGTGTTTGGCTTAGGGGAGCGGGAGGGAGGCTGCCTAGGTTAAACGCAGGCCCGGCCCGCCGGCCGGGAGCAGCAGGAGTTGAGGCGGTGGCGCATGACCCGGAGGAAGCAAAATTTTGTTGGGGGAAGAACCTCCCCAAACCCCCCGTAGGTGGTTCGTGCTCGCTCACTACGCTCGCTCGCTAACGTGCTGTACGACAATCGTTTTACACCCCACCACTTTCAAATTTCACCAGCCACCACTGAGAACACAGAGAGTCAGACTCCCGCCCTACCCCTCAGAACCGTCAGAGACCAGATGCAGAGTACCCCATGAATCCTCCCTCAGCCCCACCCTCTTCAACATCTTCATTGCCCCCCTCGCAACCATCAACAGAAACCATGGGCTCAACATTGTCTCCTACGCCGATGACACCCAGCTCACCCTCTCCCTCACCAAGGAGCCCAACATCACCAGACACAACTTCCAAGAAGGGATGAAAGCGGTCGAAACCTAGATGAAGAACAGCTGCCTGAAACTCAACTCAGAGAAAACAGAAGTCCTCATCCTTGGCTCCACCCCCTCAGCTTGGGATGACACCTGGTAGGCCCCCGCCCTCGGAAACCCACCCTCCCCGACGGACCATGCACGCAACCTCAGCATCATATTGTACTCATCGCTCACTATGAACCACCAGATCAACGCCATTTCCTCTGCCTGCTTCAACACCCTCCGCATACTCCGAAAAACATTCAAATGGATCCCCTCCGAATCCAGAAAAACAGTCACTCACGCCCTCATCACCAGCAGACTGGACTACGGCAATGCCCTCTACACCGGAATCAACAAAAAACTCCTCTGCAAGCTCCAGACTGTCCAGAACGCTGCAGCCAGACTAATCCTCAACATTCCCCGGCACAACCACATCACCCAACACCTCCGCGATCTCCTCTGGCTCCCCGTCGAAAGCAGAATAACATTCAAGCTGCTCACGCACGCCCTCCACAACATCGGACCAGAATACCTCAACAGCCGTCTCTCCACGCCCCCAAGAGAAACCTCCGATCAGCCGCCCTCTCCTTGACCACCGTCCCGCGCTGCTACAAGACCATAGTGGGTGGAAAGTCCTTCTCCTACCTCACAGCCAAGACCTCGATCTCCACCTCCGTCAATGCCCTACACTGCTCCAGTTCAGGAAAGACCTGAAGACCTTCCTCTTCAGATGACCCCATCGGAGCCACACACCCCCACTTGCGCCTTGAGACCCTAACAGGTGAGTTGTGCGCTTTACAAACCCCTGATTGATTGATTGATTGATTGATTGATTGATGTAGCACTTATTTTGTTCTTTAAAAGAAGCCTGTGTGGCTTATATTTCAATAAGACTCTGCAGGCTTGAATAATCCATTCAATATATCCAAAGGTTTTGACTTTGATACAGTCATCTCTTGCAACATTCCTTTCAGGATCAAATTTTTCTAAATCTTTCCAAGTTTTGGAAATTCAGCTGAAAGACAGAGTTTACAGCAAAGGAAATGTGTTGATCCTCTTATCTTGGCATTTCTCATATTCATCTTGTCAGAGGGCTCATTCCATGTAGAATAAATACAAGGATATTTAATTTAACCACCCATGTGTTGCTCTTCTGTAGACTATTAAACACATATTGGCAAGCTCATCTAGCAAGGTTCCTTTTGTGCATAACATAGGAAAGCTACTGGAGGGGTTAAATACTGCTTCTGTTAGTTGTATTCCCAAAAAATCTGCCCAATTTTAAACACCGCTACCATTTTCCTTCTACAGGAATTATATTTTTGCAAGCCTCCAAAAATGTATCCACCATTGAGGGTTTCCTGGTGCCAGCATTACTTACTCTAGGCAGACAATTCTTTCCACATCGCTCATAAATAGATGGACTGAAAATAAACATCCAGAAGTGAAAGAAGGATCACAAACCAGAGTCCACTCAACATCCTGTGACTCTGTGCAAATCACTTCAGGCCTAATTAGGAGTCTGGCGGTCCGAGGACCGTCAGACCCTTGGTGGCGCAGCGGTGGCAGTCCAGCCACCGCCTCACCGGCGGTCTGACTTCCCTATTACGACTTGGACGAATGGACCGTAATTGGACCGCCGGCTCCACCAGGGAACTGATGCTCCCTGGTGGTGGCGCAGCAGTCAGGTGCTATGTAATATGCAGGTGGCACTGCTGCTGCACCTCCATGCATATTACAAGTTTCAGGCAGCCATCGGTTTCATGGAGGTCTTTCCTCCATGAAAAGGCATGCAGTGCTGACCCTGCGCCCCCTCAGCCTGGGGATGCATGCAGGGGGCCACAACATGTGCCCTCCTGTGTGCATGCACCTAGGTTCCTGCACGGCATAGGCTTTCGAGTCCATGCTGTGCAGGAACCCGTGTGGCATTCCAATTGCGGTGCCTCTTTCAAAGGCACCACCACCTTTGAAAGAGAACCTGCAGCGGGACTGCCACGCCACCCCCTGCCAGACCACAAAGTTGGTCGTAATCTGGCGGGTGGCAGCGACCTTCGGCGGAGCGGTGGCACGGCGGTTGGCACCGCCGCACCACTGCTTTGCCAAAAGTCGTTATCAGGCCCTTAAACTCGCCAAAAGTGGGAAGCCAAATTGGCTGTGGGGGCAACTCTGGGTCCTGTAAAATGTGTGTCCAAGATCAGACCTCCATGAAAAGAGGTTCTGGCAGTCAATACTCAAGCTCTCAGCAGGCTTTCCTACCAAGGCAGTAGCCTGATATGGGCTTCAGCTCTAGAAGAGCTCCTGCCCCACACAAGCTGAAATGTCAGAGAGTGCAATCAAAAAAGCAGCTAGTTAACAAAGCCTAGAAGGAACATTTCAACATGAACCAGCATCCAATTACACTCATGTCTGGAGAAAGGAAGCATTTGTTCTTGGCTTTGCTCGGTCTTGGTATACAGAGGGTTCTTGTTGCACCCTCTGCTTTCCTAACCCCGACTCTCCTGCTCAATTCCTCTGTAGCCCTTCCTGTGCTTCTCGCATATGTAACGGAGGGACCAATGCAAAGCACAGGTAACATTTCTGCAGTTTTTTGCAATACCCTAAATACAACTGGATGAGATACTTTCCAGCAATGGCTTTATGATCTTATAGTAAAAAACATACATTATAAAAAATTCAAAATGTGAACAGATAAGTAACTGTCTGTCCAAGGGGCTGCTGGGACCAGGCAGGAAGAGGAAAGGCTGCGCAACGAGACGCGATGCTGGAGATGGCCGGCGGCAAAAGGAACGTTTTTTTCTTTTAATATTGTATTTCTAACACCCTGGGCGCGACACCCCCTGCACGAGCACGACCGCACCCGCCCCACCACCGTTTGTTTATGGCGGCCGCCGCTGTTAGTTTGAGGTGTCACACCCCTCTAATAGATTAATTATCCAGTTGTTAGTTGGGTCCAAGACTCTGAGTTGGGTTAAGTAATGCAAAACACACAAGATGATGGACGGAATGTTGCACATTGGCAAACATTCACCCCCAGTCACAGATCTGGGTTTAATCCATCGTTATTTTGCTTCACCACGCCACCCCAGTTCAGACATAACCATATGCAAATCAGTCTTGACCCTGTGCCTCATGGGAACAGTCCAGACCGAACTGCCAAGCCATGTCTTCCTGGACCGGAATCAAGCATCCTAGGACCGGTTTCGGGCTTTCAGCCCTCATCAGCCAGGATAGCTTGACTCCAGTGGCGTAGTGAGCACGGGACCCAAGTCTGGGCATACCCTTCCCACTTAGGGCGAAATGCAAAACACACAAGATGATGGACGGAATGTTGCACATTGGCAAACATTCACCCCCAGTCACAGATCTGGGTTTAATCCATCGTTATTTTGCTTCACCACGCCACCCCAGTTCAGACATAACCATATGCAAATCAGTCTTGACCCTGTGCCTCATGGGAACAGTCCAGACCAAACTGCCAAGCCATGTCTTCCCTGGACCGGAATCAAGCATCCTAGGACCGGTTTCGGGCTTCAGCTCTCATCGGCCAGGATAGCTTGACTCCAGTGGTGTAGTGAGCACGGGACCCACGTCTGGGCATACCCTTCCCACTTAGGGCGAAATGCAAAACACACAAGATAATGGACGGAATGTTGCACATTGGCAAACATTCACCCCAGTCACAGATCTGGGTTTAATCCATCGTTATTTTGCTTCACCACGCCACCCCAGTTCAGACATAACCATATGCAAATCAGTCTTGACCCTGTGCCTCATGGGAACAGTCCAGACCGAACTGCCAAGCCATGTCTTCCCTGGACCGGAATCAAGCATCCTAGGACCGGTTTCGGGCTTTCAGCCCTCTTCAGCCAGGGTAGCTTGACTCCAGTGGCGTAGTGAGCACGGGACCCAAGTCTGGGCATACCCTTCCCACTTAGGGCGAAATGCAAAACACACAAGATGATGGACGGTCCCGTGCTCACTACGCCACTGGAGTCAAGCTATCCTGGCTGATGAGGGCTGAAAGCCCGAAACCGGTCCTAGGATGCTTGATTCCGGTCCAGGGAAGACATGGCTTGGCAGTTCGGTCTGGACTGTTCCCATGAGGCACAGGGTCAAGACTGATTTGCATATGGCTGTGTCTGAACTGGGGTGGCGTGGTGAAGCAAAATAACGATGGATTAAACCCAGATCTGTGACTGGGGGTGAATGTTTGCCAATGTGCAACATTCCGTCCATCATCTTGTGTGTTTTGCATTTCGCCCTAAGTGGGAAGGGTATGCCCAGACGTGGGTCCCGTGCTCACTATGCCACTGGAGTCAAGCTATCCTGGCTGATGAGGGCTGAAAGCCCAAACCGGTCCTAGGATGCTTGATTCCGGTCCAGGGAAGACATGGCTTGGCAGTTCGGTCTGGACTGTTCCCATGAGGCACATGGTCAAGACTGATTTGCATATGGCTGTGTCTGAACTGGGGTGGCGTGGTGAAGCAAAATAACGATGGATTAAACCCAGATCTGTGACTGGGGGTGAATGTTTGCCAATGTGCAACATTCCGTCCATCATCTTGTGTGTTTTGCATTTCGCCCTAAGTGGGAAGGTTATGCCCAGACGTGGGTCCCGTGCTCACTACGCCACTGGAGTCAAGCTATCCTGGCTGATGAGGGCTGAAAGCCTGAAACCGGTCCTAAGATGCTTGATTCCGGTCCAGGGAAGACATGGCTTGGCAGTTCGGTCTGGACTGTTCCCATGAGGCACAGGGTCAAGACTGATTTGCATATGGCTGTGTCTGAACTGGGGTGGCGTGGTGAAGCAAAATAACGATGGATTAAACCCAGATCTGTGACTGGGGGTGAATGTTTGCCAATGTGCAACATTCCGTCCATCATCTTGTGTGTTTTGCATTTCGCCCTAAGTGGGAAGGGTATGCCCAGACGTGGGTCTCGTGCTCACTACGCCACTGGAGTCAAGCTATCCTGGCTGATGAGGGCTGAAAGCCCGAAACCGGTCCTAGGATGCTTGATTCCGGTCCAGGGAAGACATGGCTTGGCAGTTCGGTCTGGACTGTTCCCATGAGGCACAGGGTCAAGACTGATTTGCATATGGCTGTGTCTGAACTGGGGTGGCGTGGTGAAGCAAATTAACAATGGATTAAACCCAGATCTGTGACTGGGGGTGAATGTTTGCCAATGTGCAACATTCCGTCCATCATCTTGTGTGTTTTGGGTTAAGTAATGTCTTTCTTTGGTTTCCCTAAACACTCATGAATATAAACACTCATAGCACAGGCAAATTTACGTCTTAACCTTTGAAGAACCTTTTTAGACCAACCTCTGCCTCTTCCCCCCACACATCATATGGCAAACCTACACAGAGTTATTTTGATTAAGTTCCCTCAGAAGAGAGGGATATTGGCTGTGCTGAAGGGGACGAACCCCAAATGGGGAACGCTATTTCTTAAGCCTACACAAAGGCAATTATTAGGCTGCATTGAGATCTATTGACATTACAATTATCTGATGCAGATAACTCCACAGATAAAACTGTGCTTCCCACCCTTTTGTACCTAAGAGAAGTTATGCTATATTTTGTTAATATAATTTATATTGAGCACAAGTCACCGGGAGGGGCGTCTTGGCGCATGCAAAAACAAAGACAAAGCGGAGACTGCTGTTATAGAAGAGCCCAGTCTTAAGTAGTTTTCTGAACTGGAGCGCTTCAGTGCACATTCGGATGTGTGGGGGTAATCTGTTTCAATACAGTTGGGCTAGATAAGAGAAAGATCTGCTCCTGCACGGGTCCTTCTGACCCGTGGGACTATCAATAGCGCATTGTTGCTGATCTAAGAAGTCTAGATGGACGATAAGGCGCAAGCCTAGAAGATAAGTAGCCGAGGCCTTTCCCAATCAGAGAGTTATGTGTCAGGTGACACATTTTAAAGATGATCCTTTTTCAGACTGGTAGCCAATGCAGTGAGCGCAAAAAAGGGGAGGAAGACGTTCCAGATGTTATTTATTTTTTGATCAGGTACTTGGTGTCTTATAGACAGACTATGGGCCTCATTTACAAACTTTTGATGCATGGCAGTATCTGCAAGATACGGCGCATTCCTGTCCTCCCCTGCGCCGGCGAACAAACAGCAGCCATGTGCCAACACAGACATCCTTGCGTCATGTTGTAAGCGTGCCTGCATTGTGGGGATGGCTGTTTTCGTGCAGCAAATGACACCTTCCTGTACAAAAACAATCATTGATGGCATTTTCCTCTTTCTATGTGTGCTGCAAAATGCAGCACCCATAGCGGAAAATAGAAGCAAAATAAAAGTATTTCTCCTTGTTGTGCCACTCCTATGTCTCCCTCGGGGAAGTGTAGAAATCTGACGCATTCCCAGGTTAACGATTCCGCATAAATCTGGGAATGCTTCAGATTCCATAGGTGTTGCATGGGAATACCCACAGCAACACCCATGGAACTCCCCTTTCACGCAGCGTTCTGCGTGAAAGGGGCACATAATTCGAAGGCCATGAAAAGCCACGTAAAGTGGCTTTGCGTGGTCTTGTAAACATGCTGTGGCACACTGCATCATGGGAGCATCAAAAAGTGACTCGCCTGCGGTGCAAAAGTGCTGCTAGGGCCTCGTAAATGAGGCCCTAAGTCTATACATTTTTTCCATAGTAGTGCTTTTATAGAATGTGGATTTACTGACCAGGACAAGAATAAGTACACAACATCCCTCTTTGGACATGTATGCTTTAGAGAGGAAAGTAGTGAATGTACTCAACAAATATTTATACTTTCAAGCAGCCCTTTTTAGCAAGCCAGTCCTTACCTTGAGGCTCATAACTTCAAATGTGTATATACACACTAGCTTTTTTCTTCAAAAATTAATTCTGCAAATGTTAGAAGACACCTTTTTCTTTTTCTGTAGAGCTTAGCGGTGGAACAGGGTTGGCGAGCTAATTGCCCACTGATTCCCTCAATGTAGCTCATCTCTACATCCTCAAGTCATTGATTTCTTTTAGGACACCACCACAGAATATACAGTTTTTTTAACAGCATCTCCTAAGGCATGAGATGCTTCTGCTGGTATCAAATTTTCTCTTTGTAGCACTCCCCTGCTCCTTACATATAGATGCATTCTAAATATAAAATACTTAATATAAAATAGGAACAGCCTCGAGGTTGCACACACACACACACGCGCACACACACACACACACACACACACACACACCGTCAATTGAGCAGAAAGAAAAGCTCTCATGGATCTCAAAAGTAATGATCAGGTCACCATAGAATCCCCTGATAAGGATAATAGAGTTGTTGTCCAAGACATTGTTATGCTATGTTAAAATGATTTGTAGAGCGCACGTACACCGTTTGGTTTCTTGGCGCTAAATATAGGAGTAGCCTAGGTCCTGGTATGTTACTCAGGTCTTAAGAAGTCTCCTGAATGTCAAAAAGCCTGTCCAGGATCTGATATCAAGTGGGAGGGCGTTCCAGAAGTGCGGGGCTAACACCGCAAATCTACCACCGCCTAGTCTATTCAATTTGTAGGACGGTGTGACCAGGAGGTTCATGTGGGCTGAGAGCAAATTGCGGGCAGGTCCATATCTCTGGATAAAGTTGGAAACAAATTTCGGACAGGCGCTATGCAAAGATTTAAAAATAATACACCCAATTTTGAAGGCAAAGCGTTTTGTTATGGGGAGCCAATGTAGCTTCCTCGTAAGGGGGGAAGCGTGTTGCCATCTGGGCTGATGGAAAATCAGTCTGGTGGCCTGATTTTGCTCCAGTTCAGTCTTTTGACTAGATATAACGGAAGACCGAAATAAAGTGAATTTGCATAGTCAATGTGAGAAATGCCCAAAGATAAGACAGCCTGAAACAATGCTTCCCTAGTGAGGAGTCTGCTGCTTTTCCTTAGCCTCCGCAGCTGGAAGAAGCAAGTTGAGACCACCGTCCCAATCTGGGACTTCATGGATAGGTCGCAGTTGATTGTAACCCAGAGGCTCTTAGCTGAAGAGGAAGGAACTGGGGGAGAGCCCAGCTCAGTTGGCCAGAAATTTGGGCTCCAGGGGTTCCGGACACCGCCTATCAAGATCAGTTCGGTTTTATCCGGGTTTAACTTTAGATGGTTACTGTTCATCCAGCTGCGTATGTGCAGCATAGTGGATTGGAAATTGAGAATGGAATCAGACGTGTTGTCGATGGTGAAGATCAGTTGTAGGTCATCTGCATAATTAAACGTGCACACATTTCTTTCTCTTAGGGACAGAATCAGAGGGAGTAGGTACAGATTTTACAGGTGCGGGGATAGTGAGGATCCCTGTGGCACTCCGCAAGTTGATTTAACATGAGGCGCTGTGAAGTGGGAGAGGCGGACAGATTGGGAGTGGTCCTCCAAGAAGGACGTAATCCATCTGAGAGGCGGACCCTGAAGACCTGCGTCCCTGACATGGTGCACCAGAATTCCGTGGTCAACCGTGTCAAAGGCTGCGGATAGATCTAAGAGCACCAAGGCATGAGAGGTGTCCTGGTCGGCTTCCTTCCTTAGTTCGCCCACCACAGTCAGTATTACTGCCTCATTTTAGTGCGAGGGACGAAAACCTGCTTGGTGAGGATCAAGGAATTGAGACTGTTCAATGAATGAACAGAGGCAGTTCGCCACAAGAGATTCCAATTCTTTGGCCGGGAAGGGGAGCAGAGATATGGGTCGATAGTTTAGTGGGATCAGCGGGTCTGCCCCCGTTTTTTTTTGTAAGGGGAACTATGATAGCTTTTTTAAAGGCTCTGGGAACGCAACCCTGTATTAATGAATCGTTCAGAAGAGAGAGGGCAGGGTCAGAGTTTGCAGTGAAAGCTTCTCTTATATATAATATAAGGGGGACAGCTGTCAGCAGGGGATCCAGACTTAACTCTGATCAATAATTCCAAAAAGGCTTCTCTAATGATTGCAGGGAATTGATGCAGGGAGGAGGGGCTTCTCCAGGCCATTGGTAATGCCTTATATTAAGGGCTAATGGGGATGCTGGCTTCCTTCGTAGTGATTTTGTCGATAAAGAAGGAATTCATGTAGTTACAGAGCAACTGGGATGGAGCTAACTTTATTGTAACTCTGTCAGGGTTGGATAGCTCAGTGACAATTATAAATATTTCTTTCGGTTTATTAGTAGAGTTCAGGATCTTTGAGGAGAAGTAAGTGGCTTTAGTATGTTGGATGGACTTTTTATATTCCTTAAGCTGGGCTAAGTAGATATCTTTTTTGTCAGGCGAGTAATTCCATCTCTACTTCTGTTCCGTTTGGCTCAGGGCTAATTTTTGAACTTTTAAATCTTTTGAGAACCATCTCTGGGCCTCATGACGCCTAGCAGTTTTTATTATTCTGAAGGGGGCATGTTCATTGCTAGCTGCTGTTATCCAAGCTGTGATGTTTTCCTCACTTAGGTTGACAGATGGCTAGTTGATGGGTACCGTGTTCGCCAGCGAGCTGCAGAAGGCATTTATATCTATGTGGTTCCATTTCCTAGCCATAAGCCCTTCCTTGGCTGGGGGTGTGGATGCAATCATATTATTAATCACAAACTTTATTAGAAAGTGATCAGACCATGTGCAATGGGACACTGTCAGTGCGGACACCGTGAGATTGAATGTCCGGATTTGATTGAGAATATGTCCTTTTATATTTGTAGGGGATGTCACATGTTGGATACAGTTCAGCCCATTGAGTAAATCAGTCAATTCTGTTGAGTGTGGGCCACTCATCACATCATTGGCCCAATAATTAAAATCGCCGATCAGCAGTGTTTTAGCGTGACTGATTATTAAGTGGGCAATCTGCTCCCCTAATATTTGGGGGGAAAGGGGCATGTTCTGAGGGGGCATATTTAATAGTACGCAAATTAAGGGTGCCAAAGCAGAGTTGAGTTTAATAACTAGATTGACCACAGAGGTGATGTCTAACGTAGTGAGTGTGGTAAATTTCAGGTCTTGGTGAATTATGGCGGCTACCCCTCTCCCTATTTTCCCTGCCGGCCGATTAGCCTGGAGAATATAGTAGTTGTTGGGGAGGGCGGCCAGAATATCAGGGGCGGACATTGAGCAATATAATGATGGAATATGCCTCCAGCTTAACAACGTCGAACATTATATACACCTTGACCATAATCAGACATTAAGGTTCTCTCTCACCGAGCAGGCCAGAGATGAGGGGCATTTTTCTGAACAAGAATAACAGTTTCTCAACAATAAATACCCCAGTACACCCGTCTTCTACATCCTCCCATAGATATGCAAACATGCGGATAACCCCCTGAGAGATTAATAGTTTCACGATGTGCCTCTGTTCTAGAACCACTTGGAGAGAAATTGATTTTTTTCCTTAAAGATGTGGCACTTATAACTCTCACTTATAAGAAGGACAGGTCATTTCGCCAATCTTGCAGAGAATCTGGAGTTTGAAGCCTTAAATATAGCCATTACAGAGAATTAACACGAAAACAGCCCCAATCAAAGTCCTGAACACATTCCTTTTCTGTTTACTTCAGATTCCCCTTTCTAAAAGCTTTTTTCTGATTTGATGGTCACGACTTTCTATGGGAGCAGTTTTCGCTCATAAGTTTGGCATTGTATTCATGGAAAATCTCAAGCCAAATTATATCCTTCATGAATCTAATACTATCTTTTTCAAATTGTAAATTGTAATCCTATCGGAGAAATCAATCATATTTGGAAAAGAAATGCAAATTATGTTTTAATGATTTGGTTAGGTAGCTCAGACAGCCTGAACTTTGATAACTAGCAGAATAATTGCCAACCTGATATTTGTTTCATGCATTATCTGGAACTAGAGAGTGAATTTGGGGAGAGGAGTTGCCCTAACAGCTAGGGTGGTCGACCTCAAATCTGGGAAACCGGGTTCGAGTCTCAGCAAGGACGCGCAACCTCCTGTGATTCTTAATCTCCCCGTGCCTAACAAAAATAAATGTGTCTTCATGTAACGCAACTGGTGCTCGTGTAAATCGCTCTGATACCCCATACCTTCAGGTCAAGTTCGCGCTATATAAAACTCAGTAAAAAAAAAAAAAAATTACCCAGTTTTCACCGCCAGGCTAAATAACAACCAACTATACATAACCCTGTGAGCAGCTGTGGCAGGTCCATTAGGGCTGAGGGGCACGCCCCCCACATTTTGCCCCTCATGAACAGTGTCTGTTAGGATGAGCAAAGGTCGGCCTGATAGACACTGTTCATTTTCAGGTCAGGCAGCCAGACATGAGCTAAATGCACCGGCTCCTGGCTGCCTGAGCTGACCTTTTCTGGGCTGAGGAAGTCACAGCTCCTGTGGGCGTGACCTCCTCAGCTCAGCAAAGGTCCCCGAGGCCCTCCCCTCAGTGACGAGGGGTAGCGTCACTGATTGTCTCACACCTGGGTGCTTCAGTTTTAAGCCCTGAAGCGACCAGGGTTCAGTGTCAATCAGTGACACTTCATCACAGAGTGGGGTGGGGGACAGCAGTCTCACTGACACCATCCCACTCTGTGATGACGTTGGGACTACTACCTTCCCTCATTGGCTGACCTTAGGACCGAAGGGCAGAGGGCTTAACTTAGGAGTAATACATAAAGCATTTATCAGGAACAAAAGAGTTAAAAAGTATAAAACGTTACAGATTAAAATTCCACTACAATTTATAAAACTTGAGAAATTTTTATTAGCACTTAAACACCAAAAAAACTAAAGTCAGATGTAGGGAACTGCAGATATGATTTTTCAAAGTTTTAGAGGTTTGTAGCATCCACTGTGGGTATCTGGTCACGCTTGACAGGGTCAAAGTCCAAAGGTAAGGCTGATCGCATACAGGCACCAGGCTCCGTCTAGTGGAAAGTTTTACCTTTTGTCATAGTTTCTGGAAGGGAAGTCAAAATTCCTCTAAGGCTTCAGTCAAGATGAATTCCACGATGCTGGATAGCCATTAGACGAAGTCCTGTTGAATTTTGGATGGAAAGTTCTGAGCGGGAGAAATTCGAATATCACACCCAAGAAAGACCCCACACTAGCAGGTTACTTTTGGTACTTGGCGCTGTGAAGAGCTCTGCCTACTGACATAGAAAGTTTTTCGGAATTCAGAATCCTTTCAGCAGGGCAAACTAGCAAGTTGAGTCCGACCGGCAGTGCAAATTCGGCAGCTGCAGTTCGGCAGTGGTCCAGTGGTAGACTCTGGTTCTTTTTGCAAAAGTCTTTGAAAATGTGTCTAAGTCTCAGCATTTAGGATTAGGCAGAGGAGTACAATCTGACACATCCCATGGCCCCAAGACTTTTGGGACACCACTTTGGGGAGGGCAAGACTCACTCCAGGGAAAGCCACCAGCAGGGTCTAGGACAGCGCCAGTTAGAACTGGTCACCTGGGCTCTTCAGGAAAGTGAGCTTTTTGTATCCTTGTAGCTTAACAGGAAGCTATGCAGCTAACCCTTGGTGTCCACTCTTCTGTCCTAGGTTCAAGTAGGAGCAGGCCCAACACTTGGGGTCTCTCTCCACATGATGCAGCAGGTGCTGTCTTCTTTCTGAAGTCCATAGGGTTCAACAGGTGTCTTCGTCAGGTCCAGTAGCAGTGTCCAGCAGCAGTGTTCTGAGGAAGATACCCAGGGGTGGTGCATTTATGCCTAGCACTAGCTTGTGAGTGGAAATGACTGCCTAACCAATAGGGGGCAAATTCCCATAGGCAACCCTATCTACTTTGACACTACTTCCTGGGGTTTTGCTCTGCACAAATACAACAAGGTAGAATCTTTATTCCCTAGGTCAGAGCTCTGGGCACACCCTTGAGGTGTGTCTGGGTGTTAGACCTGTCAGCCTTAGGGTGGTCTTCCCCCAAACATTTTGCCTTCTACACTCCTGTTTTAATAACTTTGTATTTGTTGGCCCTAGGACTCTGTACACTTTACCATTGCCAAACAGTGCTAAAGTGCTTGTGCTTACTCCCTAAAACATGGTAGAATTGGCTTGCTCCTTATTACTTAGAAGTCCCTATAAAAGTGGTATACCATGTACCCAGGGCTGGTAAAAAATGCTACAAGTGGGCCTGCAGCACTTATTGTGCCACTCACTTATGTAGCCCCTTGACACGCCTCAGGCCTGCCATTGCACCTGTATGCCGTTTTAAACTGCCAATTCGACTTGGCAAAATAAACACCTTGCCAGGTCTAAAACTCCCTTTTTTATACATATAAGTCACCCCTAAGGTAGGCCTTAAACAACCCAAGGGCAAGGTGCATAGTATTTAAAAAGTTGATCATATACCTTTAAGTTTTACACCTCCTGGTAGTAAAAAACTCCCAAATTAGCTTTTCACTACTGAGAGGCCTACCTTTCCCATAGGATAATATTGGGTTACCTGATTACATTTAAAAAGTGATAATTTTTGTTTGGGAGGAGGAAGAAATAACATGTTTGGTGTCTAAGGAATTGTAATTTAAAATCCTCTTTAATGGTAAAGTCAGATTTTAAGTCATAATTCTGGAAATGGCATTTTTAGAAAGATGGTACTTTCTTGTCCTAGCTATGCTGAGACGACAGCCTGCTTCCTGGGTCACATGACTAGGTGTAGTTGGCCTTTGTGTACTCCTCCAAGACAGCCACACAATAGAGGGCGCGGATGTTGGCAGGATGGGCCATCCAAGCAGAATGGGGTAAAGAAGTGCACAGCTCAAATTGCACTTCAAAGACATTGCTTCGGCGCACACACACAAAGAACTTCACACTAGCCTATTGTGCCCTCAGACATGTTGGGACAAGTATTGGGAGCTAGGACATTCCAGACACTTCTGTGGGGGTAAATCTCTCAAAGTCTTTTCCGTTTCGAAGCTGGCACCAGGTATAAAACTAGGACCCTCAGATCCACTATTCAGTTCACTTCTGGACCTGTGGAAGGAATCTCAGGGGACTGCCCTGCTACCTGTGGCCTGCTGTGTACTACAGAGAACTGCCCTGATGCCTGTGACCTGTTGTGTACTTCAGAGGACTTCCCTGCTGCCTGTAGGCTGCCTTGTGCCCTCATAGGACTGCCCTGATGCTTGAGACCTGCTTTCCTGTTTGAACACAAGACTTCCAGAGTGATTCCAATCGCTAGTTGGCTCGCCTCCTGGTCAAAGCCTCAGGCACAGAAGGCTCCAACCATCTTGAACCCTTGGACCCAGCCTGAGTGAGTCCTGACCCTCCAAGTGGTGCCCCTCCAGTCTGAAATCCCTGGAAGTGGTGGTAAATGTGCCCACATAGCCCAAATCCCAAACATGGGAATTAGACATTTTTCTGGCAAAAAGAGAACCGATAGGAGACCAGTACCTACCTGCTCGCCGATCCGCCTTTATCACCGGTTGGCCTGACTTTGTGGCAGATTCTGCTATGTTCTCCACAGCAGCAAATCCTGTTGAGAGCGTCCTTGCATAAGGGGCACTTGGCCTTGTGGGACCCTCTTTGACCACAGCCTGCAGCTTCATTCGACTGAAGATTTTTGGCTTCAATAAAAGAGGCTAAGTCTGAACATAGAAGTCTTCACAGTGTCCAGCAGCTCCTCAACCATGACGCCTCTTCCTTGGACACCACAGGATGACTTGCCCTGCTGAACTTTACCTTCTCAGACATTTTTCGTCATAAATTCTTCTAAGTCCAAATGTAAGTGGAGACAGACCCAATTCACTTGTAGCATCCAAATCGCACACTGTTGCGGTTGGCTATAAATCCCAACTTTACCCGGGTAAACTCAGCGACTAGATGTCCGAGGTTGGGGCTTTGATCTTTTAGGTTCTATTTTTCACTTAAATATTTAAACATTCATAAGTCTGGTTCGACTGATTGGATTTTTGACGTTTTGGTGTCAAATATTTTACTAACATTTATTCTATTTTTCTAAATGAGTGTGTTATTATTTTGTGTTGTGTTTTCACTGCATAAATACTTTACACTTAGCCTCTAAGTTAAGCCTGACTGCTTTTGTGCCAAACTACTAGAGGGTTAAGCACAGGTTAATTTAGTGACTTTTCGGGGTTCACACTGACAAGGTTTGTTGCTGTTGCTTGAGTATGGTTACACTCCACTCAACCACATCCCAATTTCTCACATGGAAATGAGGAACTCCTTCTGCCAAGCCAATTCTGGGAAAGGGTTTCTCCCCACAGGGGTTGGTGCCACTTTGGTTATGTGGACAATGGCAGGGGCAGGCCTAGGTGTGAGGTACATCTGCCTCTGACAGAGAATGCCCCATTCCCATTTGATGATGAATACATGGGTGCCTTCCTTGAGCTCAGAGACAAGATCTGCAGCGCACCACCTCTAGGACTGCCAACTTATGGGAAGGACCTTTTCCTATGCTGTCATGAAAGAGAAGGGTTTGTGCTTTCAATTTTATTTTAGATTCATGGTGAGGTAAAGTGGCCTGATGCTTACTTCTCTAATACATTAGATCCAATATACACAGCTCTTCCTGGTTGTTTGAAATCTTTGGCAGCTGTTTGCCTTGCAGTTTAACAAAGCGAAGGAATCGTAATGGGTTACACACTGAGGCCCACTTTTACTATGATTTTCTGTCAGGGTTGTGTCACTTTTGAGGCGCAGCCCTGACACAAAATTAAATTTTTGGCATTTACTAAGCCCAGCAAAGCCATGTGCGGGGCTTTGTTTGGTTTAGTAAATACAAAGTAAGGTGCATTACTTTTCATCGGGTAGACATTAAATGGGTGGAGCACTGGTGGCCCCAGTGCATCCCACCATGTATTTTAATGCAAACCCAGATTTACAGAGGTTTTTGCCAAAATGGTGCACCTGCCTGCCAGAGGCGTTACAAGGAGAAATAGCTTTATTTCTACTTGTTACTTCCTCTTTCCGCATTCTGCAGCACACCTGGGAAGAGGAACATGCCACTTTGGATTATTTTTGTGCAGGAAAGGATGCTTTCCTGAACAAAAACAGTCCTGTCTGTAATGCAGGCACCCTTGCACTATGGCACACAGTGCACCAGCGCAAGGAGAGTGCAGAAATGTGGCATATATCTGTACCTATGAAGCATTTCCACTCTCTCCCTTTCACGCAGCGCGGCAAGTTCCTTTGTTACGCTCTGTTGAATGAAATAATTGTAAATGTGCCCCTTATTGTGTTAGTCCCATATTCACACTCAGCATATGACAAATAGCTGCTTGACAAATTATGAGCAGATGATATTTGCAGCTGATAACATTTCAATCAGAAGATGCAATACTTGAAATCCTGTAACGTTCTAAACAATGATGAAGATGATGACGAATCTGACCATGACTACATGTTTGTAACACAATTCTGTATCAGACCAAGACCAAATATAAAAGACAATCCACTTTTAAAAAAAAAAAATTTTTTTTTTGAGTATTTCAAATGTTAATACAATTCAATCGTAAAGAAAAAGTTCACTTAAGAAGCACAATTCAATGCATCACATTCTCAACAAGCGTTCAATAATTGTTACATTGTAGAATTATGCAGTGCCCCAGATGGAGGGACCAAAATTCAAGATATTAAACAGGCGGGTCAGCATACCCACCATGATTATTGCAGAGGTTGAAAACATATTTCTTGCACTCATTCAGGTACTCATATTTGCAGTATATAAAAAATATGAGGGGTAGGTGACCACATAAACTGTTACAACCATTGAAATCGAGGAACGAAAGATGCTCTACTTGAAGTGGCATATCTAATGCTGAACACTGAGGAATATTGAGAGCACCACATGCAGGCTGTCCTATTTCCAAAATTGTCAAAGCATCATACTTTTGAACTGGAGCTTCAGCACAAGTAGCAGAACTGATTGCCCTGACAAGAGCATTTTGCCTGGCTAATGAACTAAGTGTGATGGTGTACAAAGGCACCCAATATGGTTTTGGAGTGGTACGTGATTTTAGGCAATTATGGTCACAACAGGGTTTTATGACATCCTGTGGTTCTTCCATCAGGAATGGGACATACACGTGGAACCTTTTGAAGGCTTTACAGCAACCTAAAGACCTTTTGGTTGTAAACTATATTGCTTATAATTCTGAAGATGACAGTTCACCCTAGGCAAACACTATAGTGATGAGGTTGCCAGGTATTGTGCTCTTGAAACTATAATGATTAAGTCAAAAGATCAAAAAGAGCTAGAAACTGAAACTGGCATTGCAAACTGTCTTTTGTTTAATCCAGTACAAGCAGCAAGGAGTGATCTAAGAGAGCATTAAGAGGAGGTACCAGAGGATGAAGAGAAAAAGTGAGAAACTGCTGGTTGTAAGAAAGATTTCAATGACATTTGGGTAACCTCTGAGACCCAATATGTACTACCTGATTCAATGTTGCCATCTATGGCCAGGTTGATCCAAGGTCAGACACATGTAGGTAGAAATGACATGATAAGAATTTTCAGAAAGTACTAGTTTAATACACATTTTAGGGCTGTAGCAGAAGATCTATGTAAAAGATGTATAACTTGTCAGAAAATTAATCAGGGCAAACAAACATTGGTGACCATGAGTCACGCAGGAAAATCTGAGGGACATTTCACTATGTTGTAGTCAGATTATGTTGAAATACCTGTTAATAACGGTAATAGGTACATCTTGGTGATAGCTTGTTTATTCTCTAGGTGGGTTGAGGCCTATTCAACTGGGAGATGTGATAGCATGACTATGACCAAATTACTATTAAGGGAATTGTTCTTTAGATTTGGTATGCGGTCTTCTATTGAGACAGACAGAGGGACCACTTCAAGAATAAAATTCTGAAACTTCTATGTACAGCTTTGTAAACTGTACAAAAGATCTTGAGAAAAATGTTGGTTGGTAAAATGAATGAAACAAACAAATCCAAACTGGTTAAATGATGTGCTTCGATTACTTTGAAATGGCCTGATGCACTTCCACTTCTCTTAATGAAAATTAGAAGCACTACAAATAGAATGACTGCTCTCTCTCCACATGAAGGGCTGTGCATTCCCTCAGCTGCACTTGTATCAATAAGTGATGACATTCCGTTGGATTACTGAAAAGGTCTGGCTGATGTGGTGAAATGTGTCTCATCAGGTGAATTTGTCAATGCCATCAACAAAAGAAGTGTAATGCATAGTACCTGATGACTGGGTATCAGTGAAGAAGCCCACTCACAAAAACTGTTTGTAGCCACGGTGGAATGGCACCGATCAGGTATTTCTTGTGAGTAAACTCCTGTGAAGTGTACTGGGTTACCACAGTGGATCCTTGCAACTCACATGAAGGGAGTGAAGACTAAGGGGCAGATTTACAAGCCCCTTGCGACACATTTGCGCCGCCGTTGCGTCACTTCTGTGATGCAGCGGCGGCGTAAACCATGCGCCACGTTGCGACTTATTTACAACGTGACGCATCTAGGGAGATGCGTCACGTTGTAAAGCCCTGCGCCACATGAAACCTGCGTCAGGTTTAATGTGGGCATTCCATCGCAGGGTGGGCGTTCCGTTGCAGGAAAGCCTCGTAAAAGTGACGCAGTGAAATCTACAAGATTTCACTGAGTCAGTTTTACGACGCCGCTGCGTCAAACCCTTACGCCTGCTTGAAGCAGGCGTAAGGAGTGACGCACCACTTTAAGTATGGGCAGCCCCTGAGCATTGCTGGAGTTGCGTTGCACTTGCGACACGACTCCAGCAATGCGCTGTCCTTACGCCACAAGATGCGACACGCATCTGCCTATCCTTGCGCCACGGTGCGCCGCATTGTAAATGCGACGCATCCGTGGTGGCGCAAGGGGAGAATTGCGTGTCGCATCTATTCTGGCGCATCCCTGCTGATTTGCAGATATGCGCCAGTCCTTGTAAATCTGCCCCTGAATATGTAGAAGTGGTGACAACAACCACTGATTAACAGTGTGAAGCTCGAGGTTGCTGCTTGAATCCAGAAGGAAAAAGAAGCACAGTGGTGAAGAACCATAGGGGTGAGGAAAATGAAAACAAAAATTAAAGAGAAACATTACAATATAAAAAACAAGAAGAACAAGAGACTGAAACTCCATTTTGTGAGAAAGTGAAGTTGAAAATTAATGTTTAAAAAACCCCAGAGGAAAGTGGTTCACAGAGAGTCAAATTGCTGATGCAGATATAAGCAGAAATCCAGTTGCAAGTGACTAAGATTCAGCAATAGTCACAAGAGAATCTGAAGATGAAAATATGCATTGAGGAGACAATTGGCCTGAATCAGGGAGAAGGACCAAAAGATTGCACTGGAAGACAAAGAGGACAGAGTCAATCAGAGAAGAGCCAGAGATAACTGAAGTAGTCTCTAAAAAAATTAGAATGAATCAGACACAGTCAAAAGGTCAACAAGAGAGAGTGCCAAAGCGAAAGTATACATCTCCCGAATTAACGTATCGAGAATCCATGTCAGCAGATGAAGAATCAGATGTGGAAGTCTATGATTTGACAAATTGCAATCAGTTTATTTTTAAGGACGAACCACATTGAACTAATAACAAAAGGTTTTTGATGGATTTTTTAACTGAATTTTTTTTAGACACACACAATAAGAACTTAATAGAGTTTTTGTATCTTAGCTATCTTAGGTATCCAGTTGAAGATAGTAGGCTTTCTTGAATTCTTTGGACTGAGTCAATTAACTGAATATTGTTCAAGCAACTGAAGCTTGATTCCTGATTTAGTTCCTTTTGAAGTAAGGTTTTTGTCTCATTTTACATTTTTACTTAGCAGGAGGATGCTGCAACATTTTTAGTACAATCCCGTTGACAATGATATTAATCATTTCAGTTGGCCAATTGTTGAGTTGGATATGTTTCACCACTACTAGTGTATTAACCTCTACACACAATGATATGAGAGAAATGAAGTTAACATATAGGGATAGATCTGTAGGGAACTATAGAGAGAACTTATAGTCAAATTTATTAGAGGATTGCACTGGTGTAATGAATATGATTGATTATTTTGTTTGCACATATTTACCTTCTTCAGTAGCAGAAGGGACAGCCTATTTGCAACTGCCCCTCTCATCTGTTTTCTTGCAATATTTTTGTTAATATTTTCCATAATAGTTTCTGTCTCTGTATCTTACGGTCTTCAATGCTTCACTGGAAGAACTTCCTGAAACTGAGATTTCCGGGAACTCTGAATTCATTTCTAAATATTTCAAAGTAGATTGCACAACCTTACCTGAATATTAACAAGACTAAAAATACGTTTGTGTGTAGTTTGAGTGAAGAAGAGAGTGACCGTATTAAAAAAGTATAATGAAAGAGGAGAAACATTTTGGGAAATTGGGAGGATATGAGTGAGATTAGGATGCAAATAGATGATGAAGAGAAATGTATGAATTGAGAATGGCACATGTGAAAAAGGAGTGTTGTGTATGGTGCGACAGAAGTCTCAAAGTGCTAGTTCAATGGAATCAGTTGGAGAAAGCAAGTGTGAAATGAGTTATACTGTTGATGATTAGTTTTGGAGTGGTGAATTTATCAAATCTGTGGAAAGACTATGGGGCCGATTCCGATCTCGGTCGGAGGCGCACCCAATACCATTCGGTCGGGAAAAAAGCCATGCGAAAGCCTGTTTCCCGACCGATCCGTACAGCACACCGAACGAGCAAGTACGATGCGCACAACAGCAAAGAATCCGGCCGAGCCGTACTCACCCAAACCAGGTCCTGTTCTCCGACCGAGGCGAATCCGGAAACGCCGAATCGAGTCGCACGGAAGGAAAATGCAGCCCCGTCCGGCCGGACAAGTACGATGCGCTTTCCGTACGCGCCGAACCCGTCGCTACGCACGGCACGTCAAAGCATCCGGGAGAGGCGCACATAAGCTCCGATTCGCGCCACAACACGATCCACGGCTCCGAGACGAACACGGCAGCGACGAGGACGACGCGAAGCGACGAGGACGAGGCGAAGCGACGAGGACGAGGCGAAGCGACGAGGACGACGCGAAGCAACGAGAAGGACGAACGACACGAACCAACCATGAATCCCTTCGTCCTGATCATACCAATATTCTACATATACTACCGGAACAGGCACGGACGCGTACGGCGCAGAAGGTAAGCCAGACACCAACCACAAAACACATACAACACGTACACGACACATCACACACACACACAGGGATGCAGAATATACTTACACCAGCAACAGCAGCACCATAGGGGCGGGATGCCCATCACCAATGCCACATATGCACACAGGGGCCTGAATGCGCACCACCACCCCTACCCAGGGGGCGCAGGATGCCTACCACCACTACCACCCTTACCCAGGGGGGCTGGATGCCTACCACTACTACCACCCTCAGCCAGGGGGGCAGGATGCCTACCACTACTACCACCCTCACCCAGGGTGGGCTGGATGCCTACCACTAGTACCACCCTCACCCAGGGGGGCAGGATGCCTACCACTACTACCACCCTCACCCAGGGTGGGCTGGATGCCTACCACTAGTACCACCCTCACCCAGGGGGGCAGGATGCCTACCACTACTACCACCCTTAGCCAGGGGGGCAGGATGCCTACCACTACTACCACCCTTAGCCAGGGGGGCAGGATGCCTACCACTACTACCACCCTTAGCCAGGGGGGCAGGATGCCTACCACTACTACCACCCTCACCCAGGGTGGGCAGGATGCCTACCACTACTACCACCCTTAGCCAGGGGGGCAGGATGCCTACCACTACTACCACCCTCACCCAGGGGGGCAGGATGCCTACCACTAATACCACCCTTAGCCAGGGGGCAGGATGCCTACCACTATCACCCCTCACCCAGGGGGGCAGGATGCCTACCACTACTACCACCCTCAGCCAGGGGGGCAGGATGCCTACCACTACTACCACCCTTAGCCAGGGGGGCAGGATGCCTACCACTACTACCACCCTTAGCCAGGGGGGCAGGATGCCTACCACTACTACCACCCTCACCCAGGGTGGGCAGGATGCCTACCACTACTACCACCCTTAGCCAGGGGGGCAGGATGCCTACCACTACTACCACCCTCACCCAGGGGGGCAGGATGCCTACCACTAGTACCACCCTCACCCAGGGGGGCAGGATGCCTACCACTACTACCACCCTCAGCCAGGGTGGGCTGGATGCCTACCACTACTACCACCCTTAGCCAGGGGGGCAGGATGCCTACCACTACTACCACCCTCACCCAGGGGGGCAGGATGCCTACCACTACTACCACCCTTAGCCAGGGGGGCAGGATGCCTACCACTACTACCACCCTCACCCAGGGGGGCAGGATGCCTACCACCACTACCACCCTCAGCCAGGGGGCAGGATGCCTACCACTACTACCACCCTTAGCCAGGGGGGCAGGATGCCTACCACTACTACCACCCTTAGCCAGGGGGGCAGGATGCCTACCACTACTACCACCCTCACCCAGGGTGGGCAGGATGCCTACCACTACTACCACCCTTAGCCAGGGGGGCAGGATGCCTACCACTACTACCACCCTTAGCCGGGGGGCAGGATGCCTACCACTACTACCACCCTCACCCAGGGGGGCACGATGCCTACCACCACTACCACCCTCAGCCAGGGGGCAGGATGCCTACCACTACTACCACCCTTAGCCAGGGGGGCAGGATGCCTACCACTACTACCACCCTCACCCAGGGTGGGCAGGATGCCTACCACTACTACCACCCTCAGCCAGGGGGGCAGGATGCCTACCACTACTACCACCCTTAGCCAGGGGGGCAGGATGCCTACCACTACTACCACCCTCACCCAGGGGGCAGGATGCCTACCAATACTACCACCCTTAGCCAGGGGGCAGGATGCCTACCACTACTACCACCCTCACCCAGGGGGCAGGATGCCTACCACTACTACCACCCTCACCCATGGGGGCAGGATGCCTACCACCACTACCACCCCCACCCATAGGATGGACAATGCATGACACAACCAGCACACCACAACCTAGGGAATGCAAGAAGAAGACATCCCCCAACACCATGACAAGCGTGTGTAGACTGTGTCAAATGCCTACAACACCGAACATGACTTCGAACATACAATGTGACCCCTAGCACATGTGCCACACAAATATGTGTGTGGCACACACAACGCAAGCAGGCCATGACCATTGTGGCAATGGGGTCCAAACCCCCATCATCACAGTGACCAAAAGGCAAGTGTGGGGTCCATAGCTGCAGCACATTTTGAACATTGTGGCAATGGGGTCCAAACCCCCATCATCACAGTGACCAAAAGGCAAGTGTGGGGTCCATAGCTGCAGCACATTTTGAACATTGTGGCAATGGGGTCCAAACACCCATCATCACAGTGACCAAAAGGTAAGTGTGGGGTCCATAGCTACAGCACATTTTGAACATTGTGGCAATGGGGTCCAAACCCCCATCATCACAGTGACCAAAAGGCAAGTGTGGGGTCCATAGCTGCAGCACATTTTGAACATTGTGGCAATGGGGTCCAAACACCCATCATCACAGTGACCAAAAGGTAAGTGTGGGGTCCATAGCTGCAGCACATTTTGAACATTGTGGCAATGGGGTCCAAACACCCATCATCACAGTGACCAAAAGGCAAGTGTGGGGTCCATAGCTGCAGCACATTTTGAACATTGTGGCAATGGGGTCCAAACCCCCATCATCACAGTGACCAAAAGGTAAGTGTTGACAAAGTAAGAGGTGCAACTGCCAAACTGCATGGATGATTCCTGGTCACAGAACAACAAACACATCAGTGGCAAAGTAGTGTATGTGTCCCATTGCAACATAAATTGGGGGAGCCAAATCCTGCAGTGCAAATAAGACATAACTTTGGCCATGTGCAGACAAACAACACCCATGGGGGCTGACACCGTCAACAATCATCAATGACACAATGACAGAAGTGACCATCCGAATGCAGACCCACATATTTGCACCAATGGGCACACACATGCAGATACCCTGTGAAGACTGCAGATGTGAGGCGAACAGATACCATACCATGGCAGCAATGGGACACACAATGAACAATTAGCACCAAATGAGGGCTCCCGTCCCATCAGCCTGGTCATGGAAGTGCCAACGGAATCATCAGCACAGATCCAACACACTTGTATAGCAATGTTGCACTGACAACACAGATGAGTCCTTCCCCATTGATGCCCAAACCTGCATGTTCACTGGAGATGGCCACACGGTCAGGGAAGTAGACGAATAGAACAATGGCAGGCACAACAGATGTGCAGGGGTGGAAGCCACAGATGTGAAGTTGCCAATCTAAGTAGGAAATCTCATTGCCAAATACTGAACACATGACACCCTCAGATGCTGCTATGGATGACATGGATACACCACAGGATAGGACACATTCCCCTGGACCACATGGGTTCCTGCACAGTAACACTTCATTATCATGAGACCAAATATCACCATCACTGCAGCAAGGGCATTGTTAGCATCATCAACATCATGTACATCAGAAGCAAAAGCACTAGAGAACAGAAAGTTGCTTTATTCAGCATATGTGGCATTAAAAGTAGAAGTCCGGTAGAACATAAACAAAGGCCAATGGCCAGTCCATCAACAAAGTCACAAGTGGGTGACAGTGGCAGATGCCACCCTACACATGCCTGCACAAAACCAGGGACAATCCACTAGGAGGGGCAACCGGGGGGGTAGGCCAGGCACCGCAGGGACAGAATCAGGGCTCACCAGGAGGAAGCAGGGAAGGGGTGGTGGGTGCTGAAGAGCCACTGACAACTGCAGTGGAGGTGTCTGACATGGTGTGTGCCGGCACAACTGGGGGCATGGCTCAGATGTTGTGGGTGCCGGCACGACTGCAGTGGACCCTGCAGATGGAGTGGACAGGTCCGCCACTGCAGTGCCCAAGTCAGACAGGGTGGTAGTGGACTCCACTGCAGTGCCTACCACCAGGGGAGTAGAATGGGGAACAGGCAAGGTGGGCTGGACAGAGGGGGAGGACACCCTCACCACATCAGTGGCACAGACAAGCGCAGCGGGGGTGTGGTGCCGGGAGAGCAAGTGGCAGGGGGAGAAGGCCGGAGCCTCTTGGGGATGGTATATCTGTGGGTGGGGGAACCTGGGGCAGGGTGTGGTGGGGCACCTGTGGAGTGGGGGCCTGAGGGATGGAGGAAGGAGACCTGGTGCTTGAGCTGCAGGGCGGCGGCGGGGTCTTGCTCTTAGCACTCCGGGGGACTTGCGGGTGGGGGCCTCAGTCTGTCTGCGCCTGGGGGAGGGTGTCCGGGGGCGAGGGGCACTCTGCTCCGTGTGGGGGGGCTTCCTCTTCCCCCTGGATGCTGGGGCAGCTGGATCGGAGGGGCAGAGGCCGAGGACACTGAGGAAGAGGCGCTGGGTCTTTGGGGTTGCAGGTGAGGCAAGGGAGGGTGCTTTGGAGGGAGAGGCAACTGAGGACTGTGCAGTGCCCGTGGATGCGTGTGTGTGTACCAGGGCCCCATCCCCTGTGAGTCTGGTTTCAGTCCCCTGACTGTGCGTGCGTGTGCGTTAAGTTTGTGGCGTGTGTGTCTGTGTGCTGGATGTGTGTGTGCTGGTGTGTGCCTGTGCCGGTGTGTGTGTGATTGGGACGGGCAAGGTGCTGGGGAGTGTGGATGGAGCAGAGGCAGGAGGGGTGAGGGACTGTCTGAGGAGGGACACTGCTGCCGTCAGGGAGGAGTCCATGGACCTGTTGCCCCTCTGTAGGTCAGACATGCCCGATGAGATGCCCTCCATGAACGACACCAGCTGAGTCAACAGTGCGGTGTGCGCATGGAGGACACTCAGCATGGCTGTCTGCCCTACATGGAGCTGGCGAAGGAGGTACACAGACTCCTCACTCAGGGCAGCAGGGGACACAGGGGCAGGGGGTGCGGTGCCTGGGCCAAAGGAGACACGCTCCCGAACATGGGAGCCTCCACGGACCTTGGGAATGGGAGCCGATGGGAGGGCGGTGGTGGTGCTGGTGGTGGCGGGGACAGCAACACTAGCTGGGGTGTGGTGGCTGCTGACACCCGCCTCCACAAGGGAGTCATCCTCCGAGTTGCTCTGGTCCTCAGCTGAGGTGGATGGTGCTGAGGAATCCTCGGTGTGGCTCCCCTCGCCCTCCGTGCCACTGGGTCCCTCCAACCACTCCTCGGCTGCTGACCCAGTCTGGCTCTCTGGCTCCTCCTGGTCCGTGGAGCTGTCCCCTTCCGTGGCCGTGGATGTATCTGCAAACAATGGGGAAACAGACAGACATCAGTCACCTGCACCAAACGCACACACCACTGTGAGCACAGCACATCACAGAGCAAGCCCTGGCATCATTAGTTGTACATTGCTAAAAGTGCCCTAACTGAACAGGAGAAGCCAATTGTCAGTCTGATGCCAAGCATGGCACTCACATCCCACATGGCCTTGCACCCATCTGTCTGGTGTCTGTTGGATTGCAACACCCCAGTGTCGACACATGCACCAAGTACACAGTAGTTGGACAGTGCAGAGGACACGGTGTGGACACATCACAGCTCTTGCCACTGAGTCAGTACAGGTTTCCGGATGAAAGGGATGCCCAGAGTCAAATAGGAAATGCATGTGATGCATACCAGCGACAGACACCATGATGCACCCATGTCCTGATAGCCAGCGCCACTATGGTGTGCATGTAGCACATGTCACTCCCCTGCAGGACCACAAATAAGTTGACACATGCCATGGCAGAGGCATGACTGCTAAGTCATACATCACTGTCTCAGTGATGTATGACTTGGCAGCCAGACAACAACACTATGCACTGTGTCACAATAGTAGGTCATGGGGAATGCAAGTCCTGGAGCTGCACAAGTGCACATGTACATCCCCCACACAACACATCATCTCAACCCTCATCTGTCCAGGTCACACCTATTGGACATATGGGAGACCTGTGACACTACCCTCTGAACCTGAGCCCCTCACAATTTGCTGTGAATGGGGAACAGCTGCCTGAACTTCACATTCGCATACCCCAGTCTGCACGGGCAGCTGATCAAACACCTATGTGACACACAAGTATCGTCTCCTATGGTCACATCTCCAGGGGCATGCTGAGCCCCTACCAAGAAACACCCCAGCAGTCCTGGCAACTAATCCACAGCACACTGACACAGAGGCAGACACCTGAGGGGTCAAATCACTGTGCACAATGTGTCAGCTGATACACGGGAGTGGGAGTACAGAGTGCATTGCATGGCCTGGAGTAGGCATGACTGTTCTGCTCCACATGAATGAGGGATGTGCCCTGGACAGTGGATAGCTGGCTATGTATGTGTGACACACGTAATCTGCACACTCCTGGGGCCCAAACATTGTTCCCACCCGCTGCATGGGCGTGTGCCACATACCCCAGGCACATGTGGTGGCTCAGCTCAGCAAGTGGACCGCATATCAAAGCAACACGCAGATCACATGTCCAAACCCAGGCGTTGTGTGAACAATGGACCCACCCATGATGCCCACAACAGAGTTAGGGAAACAGATGCTGTCCCCCACCTTTAGTGAAGCAAACTGCAAGGACACAGTCCCAAGTGACACAATTCCCTGAATGTAAGGGCCACACCTGGGTATCAGATGAGCAGTGGGCAGTGCACAATAGAGGGACATGGCTCCTGGACAACATGACTGCTGCACTGTGGCAGTTGAACCAGGCCAGAGGAGGGCACAAAGCATGTAATACAGAGTTCACAGTGCAGTCTTTGACTCACCCCCTCCTTGCTGCTGTCTGGCCTTCAGCTGCCCATCCAGGTCTGGAAACACCACCGCCAGGATCTGGAGCATGTGGGGGTCAGGGTCCGTGTTCCTCCCCTCCTGCGAGGAGGCGACAGCTTCAGCTGGACCCGTGCAATCCTCCGGGTCCAGCCCCGAAGGTCCTGCCACCTCTTCTGGCAGTTGCGGATCCGGCGCTTGTAGACCCCCACGGACCGGACAGCCCGGACGATGTCCTTCCAGATTTCCTGCTTCCGATGGGCATTAACCTGTCAGGATGACAAAGTGAAAAGGCCATTACCACACATGCAACATATCCGTGCATGACACAGTTGCATATACATGTCTCAATCACAGGGGCACATGATGTACACAGGCAGTGCAAAGCTGACCATGGACAGTTTGCCAGACGTCACTACATGGTATCATTGCATGGGAAGTAAAACCATGTTCAAATGCACTGTCACTGCACCATACCTGTCCAGTGCAAGTCACTACACACTATGGGGGGTGACAACTACTCAGTGAGCCTGCTAGCCAGTGGCGTGCAGACTCTCAGCCTTGCTAGTCACACAAAATGCACATTCAGAAAGGCAGTGCACAGAACACTCACCTGCTCCCCTGGTGTCCCATACAGCTTGCTGTACTGTGGAAGTAGGCTGTCCAGCAGGGCCTGGTTCTCTTCAAGGCTGAAGGCTGGGGCTCTCTCCACAGTACGTGCCATTGCAGGGTCCAGAGGGGCAGAGACAGCAGCAGTGCAGTGGCAGATGTCGTCCTGGAGCATGTAGTGCAGGCAAGTGAGCTCTCAGGGGAACAGCCAGCAATATATATGTGCTGGAGAGGCAGATACTGTCCCTTGTGTCCAAAGTGATAGGTCCAAGTCGTTTGCATCTTCTGAATCTGGCCAATCCATGGAATAGCAGCACCAAAACACGCCCACAGCATCCTTCAAATCCTCAACTTCATGGCATACATGATTTTGCAACATTGTTGTGGGTGACCAACTGAATTTCCAGCAACCGACTCGTTCGAAATTCGAAAACGCGTCCGTTGCCAGGCAAGCCCATTGTCAATGGGTGCGCACCGATCGGTCCATTGCGGTACAACGCGCACAGGGGGACGACGCGTACCCGCACACATTGAATGCAATCGGCCGGCCGGAGGCACCGATCGGTCCATTGCGGTACAACGCGCACAGGGGTACAACGCGTACCCGACACATTGAATGCAATGGGCCGGCCGGAGGCACCGATCGGTCCATTGCGGTACAACGCATCACTGTACATGTGACTGGCATATGTCAGCATGCCTGTCTCAGATGGACATATGCCAGCCACAGATAGCTCCCAGGGAGTGAGGGGCACACCTACATCACGACAGCCTGTCCAAACTTTATCATAAGGCATGTAAGGATGCATTTCCTATTGTGTGTATGTTGGTGTACATGTTGTCCTGTGGGTGTCACCTGTGGGAAGCCACCCTCAGGCTGTGCACGTGTTCATGGGGACAGGATCCTGGGTGTTACGTGTACGTGACCACTGTGATGTGCAACTGTTCATATCTGTGCATGTGCCATGGTCACATTTCACAGTGGTGTATGTGTATGTCATGTCACATACCCCGTGAGTCCCATGTGGGACGGTATGTTTGAGCCAGGGTGTCCCAGTGGCACAATAGTGATGGTCCTCCACAGTCTTTGTGCATGTAGTGTTTACAATGTCTCTGATTTCATGTGCACAATGGGAGACAGTCTCCACATCCACGTTGTGTGTGCATGGACTCTGATGTTGTGCGTGTGTGTCACAGACGTCCATGTCTGTCCTGCCGTGGCAAGTGGGGCCACTACCTGTGGGGGTCATGGTTGTTTTGCTGTGGTGTATACATGATACTCCATGTAATGCCAGTGTCCATGTGGCATTACAGGGTCCCTGGGAATGTACCTGTCGTTGAGCTGTGGTGCCTGGGGCACATCTGTCCTCACATGTCACTGTGGGGGGTTATTGTGACACGGCAGCAGGAGATGGGAACTGTGACACGGCCTCATGATATCCAATGGGCCAACCTGGGACAAATTGATGCCACCTGTTGGACCGTGTTGACAGATGTTGGCCATGTATGTACCATACATGTCCTTCCGGTACTGCACACTTCATGTAGTTGTGCCTCATAATGATGTATGTTGGGATCTTGAGTGTGTTCAATGCCGCATATGTGGGGTGACTGACAATCTTGCTTACTTCTCCTCTGCACTGCAGGGCTCCTGCTGTCCATCGGCCATTCCCAGACCTGGCAACGATGGTGGAACGGGACAGCATCCGACGGTACCGCTTCACCAGGCAGCTGATTGAGGATTTGGCAGTGCAGTTGTCCCCACATTTGCAGCCTGGCCGGCCGTATCCTACAGCGCTGACCCCCAAGGTGAAGGTGATGGCAGCCCTACACTTCTTTGCCACTGGTACCTTCCAACATACTGTGGCGACTGCTGGTGGGATGTCACAGACCATGTTCAGCCGTGTGCTCCGCGATGTTTTGGCGGCAATGTTGCTCTTCCTGAACTGGTACATCTATTTCCCTAGACTGCGACGACTCACTGACGTGAAGAGTGACTTTTATGCCCTGGGGAGGATGCTGCATGTAATTGGCTCCATTGATGGGACACATGTGGCTTTGGTACCACCACAGGCCCAGGAGCAGGCCTACAGGAACCGCAAGCACTACCACTCGGTCAATGCACTGGTGGTGTGTCTTGCAGACATGACCATCACACACGTGTGTGCCCGTTTCGATGCCTTTGTGATGAGGAGTAGTCGCATCCCCAGGATGATGGCACAGATGCAGAACCAAGGTGCCTGGCTTGTCGGTGTGAACTGACTTTGTGCCATTGTGTGTGATCTGATCTGTAGTATTCCGCCCACTTTTCCAAGTCAGCTAATGTGCACTTGTCTGTCCGTAGGTGACTCGGGATACCCCAACATGCCGTGGTTGCTGACACCCCTCAGGAACCCTGTGACACCTGCCCAGATGCGCTACATTGAGGCACATGGTCGGACCAGGAGAGTGATTGAGCGGACCTTTGGTCTCCTGAAGAGCCGCTTCCGCTGCCTGGACAAGACCGGAGGGTCCCTCCCATATGCCCCTGCGAAAGTGTGCAAGATTATCATCGTCTGCTGCATGCTCCACAACCTGGCAGTGCGGAAGGAGTTGCCTCTCATCCAGGATGACAATGACCAACATCCGCCACCTGTGGAGGATCCTGGCCTGGACCACGATGCCAGTGACGATGATGATGATGATGGTGATGGTGATGTCCGCACACAGCTCATCACCAACTTCTTTAGCTGAATGTGAGTATCCTGAGGTGTCATGTCAATGATGTGAGTTGGCATGATGTGTGGGTGGTGCTCTGGTGCTGTTGGAGTCTGTCCATGGGCTACTTGACTGGATGTGTGTTGCGATGTGTGGTGACAGGTGGGCTGTACTCCCCAACAGTGTTGACACGCTAACTTGGTTCTGGGTGGGTATCTTGTAACATGTATTGTGCATGAGTTTTGCTGTTCTGTCCTGTACTCCATTGCTTTTGACTGTGTGTCATTTCTGTCCTTCACAGGGTACTTTCAGATTCGTTTGGTCAACTGTGTCCACCGACGACGTGATTGCACATCCAGGCTGGTAGCTGCTGTGTCCCTACAGGTGATGTGCGCCACACCCATGGACTTCCTTCCGTCTACAGTTGTTGACTGTGTGCCCGCTGCCAGGTGGGGTTACCTTGCATCTGTAGTGGTTACGGCATGTTGCAACTGTGGAATAAACCTGTGCTTCACTTTGTGATGTGCGTTGTCTGTGGTCACACATTTGACTGCCATTTGCTTACTGCACCTGTGGGCTACTTGACTACAACTGGGAATGGGTGTGGTGTCTGTGCATTGCACCGTCTTCCCTGGCAACATCAGTGTAGGCAATGAGTCAGATGGCCTAGGTGTGTATGTGTTGTGTAGCCCTGGTGGTGTGTCTCCCTCATGTGTGTCACGTTGTCTGTACTCACATGCCTGTGTTGTTCTTGCTGTTGCAGTTCGCATACACAGTGTAATTTTGCAGTTCATCATCCCCATAACAGCACCCACGTTGGAATCACGACAGAGGCAAGTATGGTGTATTAGTGTGTTTATTGTGATACATTTGTGTTAATAGTGCATAGGATGGGTTGTGCTGTACATAAATCTTGCAATCCCAAGTTCCTAGGTGAATTGAAAGTCCGGGTAGACAGGATCCCCAGTATCGGGGCCACAGTTGTCTGACACATTGGTCCAACTTGTACTCCCCATGCAATGTGTGGGAGTAGTGTTGCCGTCAACAGGGTGAACAGTCTGTGCACAAAGGCGAACATCCAGAACAGGTTCAGGATTCCTGGGAGTTACGCTTGGCCATCGGCCTCTCACTTTTCCCTCCTCGGACGACCCCTCTTCTTGGGGGGGGGCCCCTCAAGTACAGGCTGCTGCGGTGCAGGGGACTCTCCGCCAGAGTCCTCCTCCCTCCCTGTGGCAGTTGCAGTTTGTTCGGCACCAGATGTTGTTGGCACACAGGGAGGTGTGGACTGGTTGCTGTTCATCTGGTGGAAGCATTGTAAAATGTCCCTGTGCACTGCCGTCATCTCATGCAGTGCATCCCACTTGGACTCCACGCGGGACATGTGTGAGTCCACACGGGACATGTGTGACTCCACGTGGGACATGTGGGAGTCCAAGCGGGCATGATGGGCAGCCTGCTGCTGTTTAATGTCTCTGAGGAGCCCCACTACCTGGCTGAGCTCTCCGGTGCTGGACTGGTACGCATCAGCTATGCGTACCAGTTGTGGGTCATCATGCACACCAGCAACGTCTGCAAGCAGCGACCTCTGTCTCCCACCCCTCCCACCACCCCTGCTGACATGTGCAGTGTGTGCAGTGGCACGCACAGATAACCCTGGTCCACCTTGGGGGTTGGTGGTGGTGGTGGTGTCCATGGCCCCAGGTTGGTCCAGGGTCACTGTGCTGGTGTTGCTCCTTGTTCTGTCCATGTCGGCAGGGATGGTATTCGTGGTGACAGTCGTTGGAGGGGTGGGTGCAGGGGGTGCAGCTGGTGGTCCTGCTGGTGCTGCAGCTGGTGGTCCTGCTGGTGCTGCATGTTGACTTGCACCGGATGTGCCAGGTTGTTCTTCATCGTCCGAGGAGGACAGAGGCTGTACGACGCCAGTGAGCTCGGCATCCTCTTGAGCCTGGGACTGGGACTCCTCAGCGTCTGCTGCTGTGTCCCCATCATCACCTGTTTTTGGGAGACACAAACAATGTATGTCATGTTTCTGCAGGCATCAATGGTTGACACACATGACAGTTGTGACTGTGCCTCTGGGTGCGGGCCTGTACATTGCATTGTCCTAAGTCGTCACAGTCAGGGGTTGATATTGATGTGGCACATTGTCCTGCATTATTTGGGCATTTCTATGTATTTTCTGGGGTGTGAACATGGTCTGCATTGGTTGTGTTTGGTTGACAGCCGGCCCTCCTTCCCACCCACCCAGCCAGTCAGTTATCCCACCATGGAACGTGCTTGCGTTGCAGGGAGTGTAAGTTGTCTCTCAGGATGTCAGTCAGTGGTATCCTGCTGTTTGTTGGTGCACATTTGCCAGCAGGGCCTTGTGCTCCCCACAGCAGTAGCCAGTGTCAGCCATCTTGTGAGTCCTTCTCCACTCCCTGTGATGTGAGCATGGTTCAGGGTGGTGTTGATGGGACAGTTGTGGGGGTGACCAATATCAGTGACTACGACTCCCATCATGCTATTGCCTCCTCCCCCTTCCCAGCATGCCCATGCTTCCTTCCTTTGACTCTGCTTCCCTGTGGGGTGGGCTGGCTGTGCTGACAGGATGGCTGGGAGTGTTGTCCTGGCAGTTGTTTGGCTAGAAGTCCCAAGAGTGTCCCTGTGCTTCACACAACATAACCCAGGGTGGTGGTTCTTTGTGGGATCTTGTGTTAGGATGGGGGCATTGCATTCTACCAGGTGGGTTCTGTGGAGTTTGTGTTGGGGGTGTGTGAGGGGAGGTGCTTGTGACTATGGTCAGTGCTGCAAGTCCCCCTTCCCACCCAGCCAGCCAGATATCCCACCATGGTACGTGCTTGCATTGCAGGGAGTGTAAGTTGTCTCTCAGGATGTCAGTCAGTGGTGTCCTGCTGTTTGTTGGTGCACAGTTGCCAGCAGGGCCTTGTGCTCCCCACAGCAGTAGCCAGTGTCAGCCATCTTGTGAGTCCTTCTCCACTCCCTGTGATGTGCGCATGGTTCATGGTGGTGTTGATGGGACAGTTGTGGGGGGCAATATGTGTGACTGCGACTCCCATGATGCTATTGGCTACACTGACTTGGCCAGCATACACAGAATTCCTTCCTTTGTGTGGTCTTCACTGTGTGTTGGTGTTGTTGTGGTGGCTACATGTGTGGATGTGTTTGTTAATTCTATTTGTGCCACTGCCTAGCTGTAGTTGTGGTTGTGTTTGTACATGTGTTGGCACAGTTGGATGTGACTTTTTTGATGGCATGTGTTGTGTTTATCTGACTGACATACACATTTTGGGATGATTCTGTTCTGGTTGCTGTGTAATTGCTATGAGTGCATGGTTTGACTCTCCCTTGACAGTGATGTGTGTGTTTTGTGGCAGTATATTGTGTACATTTGTTGTGTACTCACCAGGCTCTGGGATGTCCTCTAGTCCATATACGCTCACTGGCGGAAGGATGGCCCGCACCTTCTCCTCCCAGGGCCTGAGGTATATTGGCTTGGCAGGAGGGCCACTGCCGGTGTGTTGGCTGTTGATGTAGTCTTTCGTCAGCATTTTCCGTACCCTCCTGCGCACGTCATACCACCTGTTCTGGATGTCGGTCTTTGTGCGACGATGATCCTCTCCCACATCTTGGTTTTCTGCGACATGGGGGTCTGTTGGACCAGTGTGCCAAACAGCTGTGGCTCCACCCTGAGGATCTCGTCTACCATGACTTCCAATTCACTATCTAGGAACTTGGGTTTCTTCTTGGGGGGCATGGTGATGGGTGGTGATGGTGGGTGATGTGTATGTTGGTGTGCAGGTGAGGGTGTGTGAGTGTGTGTTATGATGGGTGTATGTGAGGTAGGTATTTGTTGGTGTGCTGATGGTGTGTGGCTTGTGTGAGGGATGAGCTGTGGGTGTGTGGTTGCTTTCTCTTGGGTGCTGGCAGTGGAATGGCATTTGCAAAGGCTCATGGTAGTGATTTGTGTCCTTTATATAGGTGGAGTTGTGGGTGTGTCTTTGTTCTCTGTCCCCACCCCCCCCAGTATTTATTGGCTTGGTAATTGCTTGTTTGGCCTTTTTTTGGGTGATTTTTCCTTTGTGCTGTGTGTGTATGTTGGAAACGTTCTTGTGACCGAGTCGGACCCTGCATTGGTCTCGTACGGTGTTCTCCGTTTCGTTCACGCTGTGTTTGTGCAGTTTTCTATGCTGCGTACGCGTCGGTCGCGGTGTATTGTGTTGCTTCGGCTCGGTTTTGTATGCGTGTCGGTCGTGACGGCTTGTCCTCCGTCCGACTCGGTCGTGGTTTTCGCGCCTTGCATCGTACTTTGCGGTTTGGAGTTCGCGTGTACGTTTCGGGTCGGATTTGTTCCGGGTGTGTGTCGGTCGGTTGGATTCGCGTGTTTTTCCGGCCGGATTGCTGTTTTCCGTGCGGCTCGGTCGGTCGACTTTGTTTCGGTACGTGTCGGTCGGATTTTTCGCGCCTTGCATCGTACTTGGCGTGTCGTGCGCCACGGGTACGTGTCGGTCGGTATTTTTTCCGGATCCGAGTCGGTCGGTGCTTTTTCCGGCCCGAATCGGAATCGACCCCTATATATTTTAATCAGCCACATAATTGGGTTGGAAGCTGCTATCTTGCTGTTATCTTGCTATGGTATTCCCTTCGGTTTACCCTGTGAATGAAATGAGTGATGCTGTTGTTTGGAGATTATCTACGCTTATAGATCGCTTAGCTTCTAACACTACTGGTGCACTAACTCAAATAAATGAGGAACTGATTGATATGCGTGCTATGATTATTCAAAACCGCCTTGCGTTACATATCCTTCTATGGTGGATTCTGCTGTGTGTTGAAGCTTCAACATTGCTGCACCTGTTTTCCGGGTAACAGTAATCTTATTAATGCTTATATAACCAATGTGACTAATATCTCTCATGAAGTAAAAGCTCTTGAGAAGTATGATTTGTAAGAATCAGTTGGTTCCTGGTTTAGTGAGATTGGAAAAAGATTTAGAAAGGTTGGTGAGAGGTTTAATAGCAGAAGAGGGAGAACGTTATATTCTATTCTAATCTCATTAATTGTTCTGTACATTTGTGCAATTGTTTTTATTTTGCTTAAAGTGTTTCAAGTAATCATATAACAAATGTGACTAAATTGTGGGTGTAAGAAGAAAGGGTCGGCAATGTTGACTAATAAAAGAAATTGTGATCTTTATGAACTGGAAGACATCAAAGCACAAGACTATGATGGCATCGAGATGTTGGAAGCATCGCAACACAAAAGACAGAATGTGATGCAGACTGTATTGTGAATGCAATAGTGGGGTATTGGTGACGATTATATACATCAGAGGGGGGATTTGTTAGAGCCAATTTCTGATTTGTTTATTAACACAAACCTTTTGGGCTGACACAATAATGTTGTAATGTGCAGAACTAGGATTCCCTGGCCTATGCCAAACTAGCCCTCAACTTCATCTTTATTTGTATGTCTGCTTCATAATATTCATCATGTGTTTATATTTATCATTGACATTGCAAGAAGCAAATTGCGCCCTGTTGCTTTTCTGTTGGCATGCTGTTGTTGTAGATCTCCGGAGGAAGTTACTTTTCACAGCTCTTCCTACTCGATCACTGTAGGCCATTCATTTATGAGTCTTTGTATTGATTATGTCAACATGCTATTGTTGAAGATTTCCAGAGGAGGCCATTAGTTACTTTTCACAGCTCTTCCTGCTTGCTCACAGTAGGCCATTCATTTATGAGTCTTTGCATTGATTATGTCACCAGATTTGTTCTGACACTTACAATGGCATTTGTTTAGAAGAGACTCTCAATTATTCATTTAGGATGATAGTGCTCGGATGGGTGTATAGTGACATTTTTATAATGTTGCGTTATGATACGATGTTGTATTGATACATTTAGTCACCCTATCCTCTTTATGCAATTTTGGTTACTTTCTATTGTAAAATGTAATATTAAAGCCCCTGATTTGGGTCTGATCCAGACACTTCTTTGAGCTACTAGGGATGCTCTCTGATCCTCTATTGATTTGTTGCACATTCTGGTCTTAGTCTATTTCCAGATTTTGCTCATTGTTGCATCTAATTAAAATACTAAGAGCTTGCATGGCAGTTGATTTCTGAACATGAGGACTAATTTATTAAACCTAACTATATTTTTTGTTTTCTGAATTGCACTTTAATACTGTAATAAATCTTCAGGGCTTTCCTAATTTACTGATCTCGAGCTCCCTTTTTGAGTAAGTATTATTTATTGACTGTATTTTGAAATGCTGTTTGGAATCTTGTCCTTTAGAGATCCATTGCCTCATATATATTTTTTTATAACAACATTTTATTAGTTTTATAACGCACAGATCACTATCAAATTTTGTCGCTCCACAGAGGGGGCTCCAGTAGCTGCAGCTAAAGTCCTGCCACCCAAAATCCACCCTACCCCCTTAAATGTGTAAAGTCGAAGTGCACAGTTCGTAGTACATACACCATTGCCCCCATATCTTCTGATGTTTCTTGGGGCATCCTGCTTCATCTATTGTGCAGGACAACACCCTCCCCCATCCTGCAATAGGAGCTGCAGTCATGGATATTCTCTAAGAGATAGCACCCACATCACTCACACCTGCATCCCAAAAACACTGGTACATATTTTTTTATTTCTTTATACAAAAAAAATCTTACACGCTGTGCCATTCCTGGAGCATATTATTAACATTCTTAATGCAAATAATAGAGATAAGGTATTTAAGTTTAGTTTAAAGGGTCTCTTTATGAATTAATTTATGTAAATAATATTTTTATTTTTATCATGTTGCAGCCAGATGTTCACCAGTTATATGCTTTCATTATTGCATTATAAAAATAGATTTTCTGGAAGTGTGAAATCTTTCCTTGCTTGTACACAGTGGTTATGGGGGGAAAGAAGTGGAAACAGAGAGTTTTCATAGTTAGTAGATGTTTATCTCTCTTTGCCTAGAGACTGACACTGGTTCAGCTTGAACTCTACAGACAAACACCATATTGCACTGATCCTTTCAGGGCTTACATAAGTTGCTCTTCTGCAGCATCTAACCCCTGTTCCTTCAATGTTCCATCACCAGTGAAAGACTGCAGTATTGAGCATACCGACAACTTTTTTTATATGAGAAAGCACAGGCGCGGCTAGTACAGGTAAGAGCAGTGGAGCGGGGCGGGGGAAGTCGACAGATGACGGAATAGGGAAAATAAATAACAAAATAAATAAACCCACTTACCTTGCACGTGCGGCATCGCCGAAGCGGCGCGTGCAAGGTAAGTGGTTTTATTTATATTTTCATTTTATTTTCCCTATTCCGTCGTCTGTCGACTCCCCTGCCCCATCCCACCGCTCTTACCTGTACCGACCACGCCTGAGAAAGCCTTTACATTAATAATTTAAAAACCCCGTTTAGAATTCTAACGATGCAAATGCGCTAGGTAAGTGTCAGGACTCTCAACCTATCCGTGGGATATCCATGTAGAATTTGAAATGTCGGATCTGGGCACTCCTACACATAATTCTAAAAGTGTGCACTCCTCCGCCTCTGCTCCATCACCCAGCTGCAGGGGTTTGTGTCCAGCTGAAGCATCTTTAAAACCCAGCTGTCCTTCTGGGCTCCCTCGACGAACTCATGTAAGGAAAGCTGTCCTAAAAAAATATAATTGTGGTTATTGCACACTCAATACGTTTCTAGTCACGATTTGTCATTGTTGCTGCTGATATCACAATACGACTGAATGAGCCCCCCGCAGCATATGACTTTACTGGGAGGTTCAATTATATATCAATAAGTTTCTTATCCTTTCCATTTCACCCAATTACGTTGGTGACCTTAATTATTGGTGATATACACCATTATGCATCAATAAATAAACTGCTTTCCCTACCGAATGTGACTATCCTGTATACATCGTACTTAATTTAGGCCCCTAGCATCCATAAATGCTCCCTACGATATGCATTACCCATGTGCACTCTATTGCATACACAAGATCTCAAACTTACCTGTAAAAGAAAGAAGTATGTAACATCAAGGTGAACAAAAAGTCCCAGAGGAAAAATATCAAATGTGACTAAGCAGTTTACAAAAGCAACTAGTTAAATTAATTGTTTTCCTTTCTGCTTTTTTGTCTCTTTTTTATTACATTAGGAATTGTATTATATTTAGCACACTGCAGTATATAGCTACCACTAATTTGGCCTCGAAGCGCTGTGCAGTCCTGGTTTACTTTGCGGTAAGCCAAACAAATTTGTATGGATGGAAGAAGAATGTAAGCTTATAGTGTGAGCTGTTGGTAATGTGTAGGGTGATGTATATGAGGGTCAGATAGGTGTTCCTATCATGTCTCTGCAAACATGGCACTGCGCATAGGGGAACGCCTATTAGTACATACCTTCGCCAGCTGACCTGGCTTATGGTCAGTGTTCCAAGTTGTTGGGATCTGTGCAATGTACTGGGAGATCGTGTGTGAGCTCGTGCTATTGGGATTCGATTCTGGAATGGGTTGTTCCACGGGTGGCAGTTGCTGCCTGGGAGTCGCCTTGATAGGACACAATAAATGAAGTACCTTCTTGCAGTCGTCTGTACTTCTTTTCATTGGCGACGAGTTGACGAGTTGTCCTGTCTTCGGCCTCCCGTGAACCTGCTGCCTGTTGGCCGGTCCTGCGTGGCTCCTTCTTCACTGTTGCGGTGCTGTCTTACGTTTGGCTGTTCCCCGATTACCTTTCGTCGTTGGAAATTCCTGGGAAGTTTGCCCTGATCCTGATCCGGTTTGGTCCCGATCATCTTCCCCATTTCAGGTACTTTTTATTACTATTTGGCAACGGGAGCGCGTGATGGTAGAGAGCTTCCCGTGCTCCTCGCGCCTCCCCTGTGACGTCGGTTTTGGATGCACTGCGCATACGTGCATCGTTGTGGAATTCCCTGCCTGACTTGCCTGGCACTGTTACGCACTACGTGGTCACGTTGCGTGCGGCCATTTTGGGCATTTCTCGTCACTGTGTTGCCTGGCAACGAAGATCATCAACGCGAAGTCTTCTGTCGTGCCTTCTCTGATAGGCACAGCTGTGGTCTCATCTCTCCCTAAAACACCGTTGCGCTTACCTAAGTGCCTTCGCTGATAGGCACAGCTTGACCAAAATTCAATGAAATTCTTCAGTTGTCATTACCTGAATTTTCTGCCATGCCATCGCTGATAGACACTGCTTTATTATTATCTGCAATTGCTACATTTTGCGAGGATCCCCAACGCGCCTGTCGTGCTTTCGCTGATAAGCACAGCTTCATTTATTATCTGCATAGCCACATTTTGGGCTTACAGTAAAGCCATACACTTTAAGTCATTTTATGGTGTCAGACTCATACTTCATTATTCTACTATTTGCGCACCCGGTGATGCGCACACCACTTATTTATTTTAAAAGCATTTACAACTGCGTTTTGCTTTTCTTTGTCTCATTTTAGTATTGTTTTGTTGACGTTGGGCAGCAACTCACCCACGCCAAGTCATGGATCATATTACAGCACCTCCACCCTTTTTGCAATCTGCAGGTACCCCACCTTTTCAGTGGGAACAATGGAAGGATACATTTGATGCATATTTAGAGGCTAATGATGGCGAAACCTTCACTTCGAAAAAGAAAAAAGCGTTGTTAATTTACAATTTAGGCACTGAAGGTAGGAACATTTTGAAAACTTTACCTTTGGAAATGGTAAGCACTGGTGTAAGTGGTGGTGATGAGGGTGATTCCTTCATTGTCGATGACCATGCCTCCATTGTCAAAACTTTGAGCAAAAGATTCAGTCCCATAAGAAATGTTGTGCTCGAGCGCCACAAATTTCTACAACGCGCTCAAATTCCTGGTGAGTCCATTGACGATTTTCTCACTGCTCTTAGAAGTCTAGCGGTTACTTGCAACTACAGGGAGTTTAAGGATGAAATCATTCGCGACCAATTAATTGAAAGGACGTCTAACAAGAAAATCCAAGAAAAGTTATTATCTTCAGTTGATCCTGATCTAGAGACCGCACTCACATTGGCCAAGAGTATCGAACATTCTCAATTTTGTGCAAAGGAAATGAGCAGTACAGCCTCATCTAGTGAAGTCAAATTGTTGAATGCCAAACCTATCTCTAAATCGTTGAAGGGGTCCAACACCAGTGTTGTGCGCCCGTCTACATATTTCTCCAAATCCAGAAGTGAGCAAAGTGAAGTCTTGTGCTTCTGTTGTGGGAGTAAATCCCACTTAGGAAATGCCAAATTTTGTTTTGCCTTGAACCAAACGTGTTATAAATGTGGAAAAAAAGGTCATTATTCTCGAATGTGTAAGGCTGTCACGGCTAAGAAAAATCCCTCACAAGTAGTGAAGGCCATTGCAGAGGACCCGTTGGATTCCGATGATGAGAATTATGAGTTGTTAATGTTGTCTCCCTCATTGTCACATGCTGAAGGTGTTGTAAAACTATCTTCTTTGGGTGGGTCTCTGAAGAGGAAATCTCCTTCATGCAAAATTGGTGTAAATGGAATTGGCCTTACTTTTCTTGCTGATTCTGGCTCTCCTTTTACCCTCATCAACACGAAGGATTTTGGTAAACTTGAGGGTCTCCAATTGCAACAGTCCAACATCAAGATCTTTGCTTATGGGGGTAAAAGAGTGGATGTATTAGGAAAGTTTGTAGCAAATCTAGCTTTTGGGGCCGATCTTACAA